>JAADYG010000701.1:0-16684 GCA_023338115.1 Phytopythium boreale | reverse complement strand
GACGGCAGCAAGGGCAACGCCCGCGCTCTCATTGCAAAATGGACGACGTTCAACAACTCAGCCCCTTCAAGACGACCGTGCAGTGGCAGGGCTTCCAGTACACCAAGTGCTACGGCTCGGCGTTCAAGGTCACATACCGATCCAGCTCCTATCGAAGCACGGGGTGCAAGGGAAAGCTGGCCTTCAGGGCCGACGGCACCTACAACACTACGGCCGGTCACACGTGCGACCGGAATGTGCACGACACGGCCAGCGGAGCGATGGACGGAGACGTCATCGAAGACGTGACTGCAGCAATGCAGGAAGAGGTGGACGCGCTCGCTATCTCTCAGATAGCGCTGACGCCGTCCAGAGTGTGGGACCTCATTCGTGAGCAGTTCCGTACCACGGGGATTATTCGGGGCCTCACACGTGACCAAGTAATCAGCCGCGTCTACAGGGTTCGCAATCGTCACTTCGGCTCAACGATCCACGGCCAAATCGAAGTCCCACCCCTGTCACTCGCGAGTGATGGCACCGCGTTTTTCCAGTTCCACTTCACGTTCAGCGACGACGGCCACGTCCAGCGCGTCACCGGATGGGGCCACCCCCGTCTGATTCGTCTTCTCACGTACAATCAGACGGCACTGTACGTTGATGGGACCTTCCGCTGCGTGCCGGCTCCCTTCTACCAGTGCATTGTCGTCATGGTGTTCGATCGTGCGTCGCATTGCTATGTGCCGGCGCTGTACGTTCTCGCGACGAACAAGACCGAGTGGACGTATTGGCATATCTTCCATTGTGTTAAAGTCGCCACGACTATGGACATCGACCCTGCAACGATCACGTGCGACTTTGAGCAAGTCTGCTCAACGCGATTAGCGACTAGTTTCTTGAGGCGACGGTCGTCGGTTGCCTCTTCCACTTTAAACAAGCTGTGCAGCGGCGCATGATCAAGCTGTGCATCCCGTCGGAAGGGATTTCGGCAGCGATGGGACGCGACATGCTTGATCTCCTGACAGTAATCCCTCATAATCAGATCGACCCGCGGGCATCGACTTTGTCGCCAGTAAGATCAGGGACCACGTGACCTCGATTAGTGTGGACTACTCTACGGAAAAGTGGGCGGACATTTGGGCCTATTTTCGCCGGACCTGGTTGGGTACATATCCGCCAAGGTACTGGAATGTGAGAGGTCTGCAGCGTCGCGTCGTCAACAGGACGAACAATCCGCTCGAACGCTACAACCGCGAGCTCAACGGTGAGTTTCCGACTGTGCATCCGAATTTGCCCACCTTTGTCGGGGCGATCGAGCGCGACGCCACCCACTACGTGGCGCTGCTGAAGGATGTCGTGCAGGGAAGAGCGCAAACACCGCAACACGGTACGTATTACGTGCCTCGCGAGTTCTCGTTGTAGGAGAAGAACAGGAGGAGCCGACATACATATTTTCACGGTCTAGATTCGGGTCTGGTCGGCGCGACCCACGCTGGTTTTCTTTTTTGAATACATCTCGTTTTGTTTTGCTTCCCTAGTCAGGCGCGTCTATTACGCTGGTCAGGGTCTGGGTCGGGCCAGCTTTTATATTTGCAGGTCTGGTTAGGGTCTGCCGTAAAATTCCTGACAAGAGGACCTGACCAGACCCGCAAAAAGTCCGCTAAATATTCTACCGATCGACGAGAGCGGCAAGTTTAACGGCGGCGTGACCTTAGCGATGCTGCAGGCCACGCAGTACCGTTACGTGCCGGTCATGATCTGGCTGCAGGAGAACGCTCCCTCGCGCATCCGCTGGGGCCCCGGTATTGCCGACCGTGTAGCCGCCAACGGCCATTTCGAGATCATGCGCTGGCTGCACCCTCACTTGGCGGCCGTAGGGTCCACGTCCGTGATGGTCCAAGCTGCCAGTCACGGAAACCTCAATTTGGTCAAGTCACTGCACACTCGGAACACGCACCAGTGTTCCCGGGACGTGTTGAACAAGGCCGCTGGCCTCGGACATCTCGAAGTTGCGCAGTGGCTGCATGCGAACTGCGACCAAGGATGCACAACCGAGACTATGAACTTGGCTGCTCGAGGGAGACAGCTCCACGTTTTGCAGTGGCTGCACGAGAACCGGACGGAGGGTTGCAGCGCCGCAGCACTGTCGGAAACCACGTCGAATGGCAACGTGGACGTTGTGATGTGGTTGTTGCGACATCGTGAGGAAGGGAATCCTCGCAGGGCCTTTCACTTCGCGGTACAGAGTAGACGCACCAACTTAGCCCAGATTATAGGCCAGCATCTCGGAATGACCGCCAGCGAGGTGGCAAACGAGCTCAAGGAGGACCAGGTACTTGTAGGGCTGTAAAATCCCTACAGGAACAATCGAGAAGTCTAAGTGTGTTCCACGAGGACCTGCCTCAGTTCAACGTGATATACCAGCTCAACCAAACTCTTACTGGCTAAAAAGATGCATACCCTTGTTTGATTTGCAAAAACGGTCCAATTCAATTGGCGAACGCTGTTCATAACCTTTTACTTCGCGTTCTTCCCGTCCAAAGTGAAAAGCATGGCCGACACCCAGACTGCGGCTGGCATTGCTGTCCGCGCCGCGTTCCCGGCGCTTGCGGCGATGCCGCACATCGTCCTAATGCTGGAGCAGTGTCTGGACTATTCGGTGCGCTTCTCGCTCGAGCAGGCGAGTGCGCTGGGCGACGTTCGTCTTCTGGATCGAGTCGCCGCTCGCATGGCGCTGCTCCCCGTCACGGACATATGTGCTGGGCGAACAGGATCGAGTCAGCAAGAGGTGCACCGAGTGTTCTCCACGTCAATAGCGCAGGCGGCTCGCTGTGGCTGTGTGGAAGCTGTTCGGTGGCTCGTCGAGCTCTTTTCGCGCCTCCTGACGGACGGAAACGGCGAATTCAACGGGGACGTGACTATTGTGATGGTCCAGGCCGCGCGATTCCGGCAGTTGCCAGTCATGATGTGGTTGTAGGAGCACGTGCCCGCGCGTATTCGCTGGATCCCCAGGATCGCAGTCCGTGCAGCCAGCAACGGTCATTTTGAGATTGTACGGTGGCTGTACCCGCACATGGCAGCCGCAGGATCGGTAACCGTGATGATGTACGCCGTCAGGTTCGGAGATCTCGAGATGATCAAGTGGCTGCACGCGCAGAGTAGACATCGATGCTCTCCGGGCGTGATGGACAAGGCCGCTGGTAGCGGGCACATCGAGATCTTGCAGTGGCTGGATGCGAACTGCGACCAAGGTTGCACGGTCGACGCTATGGACTCGGCCGCTCGTCACGGGCACCTTCGCGTTGTGAAGTGGCTGCATGAGAACCGGAGGGAAGGTTGCAGCGCCGCCGCACTTGACCATGCTGCTTCCAATCGCCACGTGAACGTCGTGAGGTGGTTGTTGAGCCACCGCGAGGAAGGCGACCCGCGCGGGTCCTTCCGCGTCGCGGTGCAGCGGGGACACGCCGACGTGGCTCAGGTGATAGGCCAACACCTCGGCATGACAGTAGATGAGGTGGCACTGGAGCTTGGAGAACAGGGACAGCAACAGTAGCGGTCGGAGAATATCCATCCTGGCGAGACAGGTTCAAGGTGATCTAGCGGGTTCAATGTTCTTACTGGCTAAAAACAAGTATACGCATATGTGATTAGTGAAAAATGTTTTGTACCTCGAAAGGGTTTACCCAAAAGCTTCATAGCCAAGTTCTTCGTGTTCTTCCCGTCCAAAGTGACAAGCATGGCTGACTCACGGACTGCGGCCGGTATCGCCGTCCGCGCCGCGTTCCCGGCGCTCACAGCGATGCCGCACATCGTCCTAATACTGGAGCAGTATCTGGACTACTCGGTGCGCTTCTCGCTCGAGCAGGCGAGTGCGCTGGGCGACGTTCGGCTTCTGGAGCGCGTCGCAATGCGCTCAGGAGCGCTTCTTCCACCCGCCGACCACTCCGAAGACGAGCAGGACGAACGACAGCGCGCGTTTGCGCTCTCAATTGACCAGGCGGCGCGCCACGGCCGTGGCGCGGCTATACAGTGGCTCGTTGAGCACTTCTCGCGCGTTCTGACCGACGAGAACGGCGAGTTCAACGGCGATGTGTCGGGCGCGATGACCCAGGCGGCGCGACACGGCCACCTGCCGGTCATGATGTGGTTATACGAGCGTGTGCCGTCCCGAATCCAGTGGACGACCAAGATGGTGGTGGTCGCGGCCATCGAGGGCCATTTCGAGATCGTCCGCTGGCTGCACGAGCATTCGACGGCCGCAGGCTCGACGTTCGTCATGGACTACGCGGCCGACCACGGAAACCTCGAGATGCTCAAATGGCTCAAAGCGAACAGTACGGCCGGCTGTTCAAAGTACGCCATGGACAACGCCGCGCGCCGCGGGAACCTGGAGATCGTGAAGTGGCTGCACGAGAACTGCGAGGAAGGATGCACGGTTGGCGCCATGGACGGGGCGGCCATGGAAGGACACCTGCACGTGCTGCAATGGCTCCACGAGCACCGTAGCGAAGGCTGTAGCGACTCTGCGCTGCACTTCGCCGCTGTAAACGGACGCCTTAATACCGTCAGGTGGCTATTGACCCACCGCACTGGAGGTTATGCACACAGGGCTTTCCAGTCGGCCGTTCGATGGGGACATCCGGACGTCGCCCGCGTGCTCGGCAAGCATCTCGGTATGACGAGCGCGGAGGTGGAAAACACTCTGGCAGAGCGGCAACAGCACTAACCGGTTCTGCAAGAAACTGAAAAGGTTGCACAAGTTACTACTCGGCAGTTTGAGGTGGTACGCGTAGCCGTGTGTAAAAGATCTGTCTGCGGACAAACAGTCCAACAACGCATATACACCTCACGGTGCATTCAAGTTATACTACACAGACACTCACACTTCGAATCGATTCCGATGGCTCACACGAGCACCTCTGGCTTGCACTCGAGTCCGTCGTCGACACTCTTGACGTCTTCGTCGTCGCGTGGCACAAACCACTTCTCGTCACAAAAGGCTAAAATGTGTATCCAGAGTGCGCCAGGCAGCGCGTGGGAGCGCGCCGAGCACAAGAGCAAGCAGTGAACAGCGTCCTGGAATCCGCGAGGGAAGTCGCGATGGCTATCAGTGGACCAAAACCGCTCCGCCGACGTGATGGCGAGCGCGAAGGTCCCGTGCTCGCTCCGAATGGAGGTGTTCTTGTCCTCGGCGTTGCGCCACTGCCCTCGGATGACCACACCGTCCGGCGAGAGCTCGCCCGCGTACAAGTAGATGCCAACTTCGCGACGCACGACGTATGCCTGGTCGTACGCGATGCTCAAGCGGTTCCACCGACCGGTGACTGGCCTTGTCTGCTCGAAAATGCGCTCAGAACTCGCGCCGACAAGTTGCCCGCCAGGGTAGAGCGTCATGATCAGCTCGAAGGCGTACTCGTACCCGTCTGAGTCGGTCGCTTCGCCCTTGAGCTTGTAGTGACCGCTTGTCAGGGCTGTAATTGTCAAGTCTTCTTCGTCGTCGTCGACAATGATATCTGCTTTTGCCTCGATGCCCTCTTGCTCTTCTGGTTTGACCACTGGCGACGTTGCGTCAGTAGTGACAGCCTGATCTATCGATGGTGGCTCGAACTTCGTCGCTGGATCTTGCTTCTTCTCGCGCTTCAACTTGCCATCAACATCCGTATCGTACCGAACGTGAACAAGCCCGAGTTCAAACTCGCCTTTGCCGCCTTCGTATCCGTCGGCGTGGCCTTCATCCACGTTGCGCCACTTGCCGACCAGCTTGTCCCCCTCCGCGCTGGTGTCGACACCGCCCGAGTATCGGAAATGACCAACGGCATCGCGGACGCGGTATTCGAGGATGTAAATGACGCGGTTAACCTGCCAGTTGCCGTACACCGCGCACACTTGCGGGTGGACGAGCTCGCGCGACGTCCCGCGCAGCTTTCCATCCGGAAACAGCCGCAACGAAACGATGCACTCGTCCTTCGTGATAGCTGGCGGAGTGGAAGAGCGACGGCGACGGCCGCGTCGACGGGGAGTGGGCGATGCCACTGGCGTCTCGTACGTCGTGAACCCTTGGAAGTCGTACTTGCCGGGACGGAGCGGATAGAGACGCGAGCGTCGACCAGCCGCCATGTCGGCGTCCGCGATACTGCCTTCTGCGTTTGGGTCGATGCGTGTGAGCCGGAAGAGCTTTTCCTCGGGCTTGGGCTGCTCTTTAAGCGACGGGGACGACGTCGTGCCACCATCGGAGCCGCTCGTCGCTTTATCTTTACTGGACGCGCCCGCGGAAGCCCGCGACTGCCGCTGGAATGGCAGCGACCACTGGCCGTCAGCGACATCCGCAGCATACAGCTTACCCAGGGCTCTTGGTGCTGCCGGGATGTGCATGCGACAGCGCACCGTGTGTCGATCGATGTGATCTGTGCGCTTGGTCACGTCGAATGTGCAGTAGTACTCGAACGTATCCGTTCGGTTCTCAGCCGACACCAACGCGCCAGGGTCTCGCTTCAGCGCCCCATCGCCCGAAAGTGCACCTTGATCGCCGCCAATAGATTCAGTGCTGTCGACCTTTACGTAGACCGCACTCCCAGCCACGTGGGCGATCAGGATGTGGTCGTTCCCGGGCCAAACCCCAGTGGCGACTGCAGCTTTCGTTGTCGTCGGTGGTGCGTGGCCTTCGCTCTTGACGGCCACAGGCGCCTCAACACGCCGTCGCTTGGCACCGTCGCTCCCAGTTGAGGCTACAGCGCCAATAGAACCAGCAGCATTCACCGTAGCGGCCGTCGGTCGCTTCCGCCAGACCTCGCCGCGCAGCTCGCCGTCCGAAGAAATACGAAGGCAAAGGCGGCTCGTTTCGCTCAGAAAGCCGCCGATGTGCCCCTCGAACGCGCACTCGAGCGGCGGGACCGCCTCTGCAGCTGCCTTGTTACTCGTTGCATGCTTGGAAGGAGCGCAGTTCCAGTCTCGGACGCCCGGCGACGGCTCCTCTTTGATGCGCACGTCCATCGCTTCTCGGTGTCTCGTCTCGCCGAGACTCTGTCAATTGTTGCCTTTGACTTTTCACGTACGAGAGTATTTTATTGGTCATTAGTCGGAATCGAGCGATGCGATTGGATAAAAACAAATAGCGTCGGCATGAGAAGCGGGCATGCATGATCACCAACCCCACACGAGTCTGCTTCATGAAGCAGCATAAATATTAGATAGACGTCCACTCCTGTATTGCTTCAGCTCCTCACGCTGCCTCCACCTCTCGACACGCTTCTCCATCGGCCACGTCGTTGTCGTCGCTGAGCATAGGCTGCTTGAACCAGTCGTAGCCAAAGAACGACACGATCTGCACCATCAAGTGGCTCGGCAGCGCACGCGGCGACCCCGGAGCTGCACGCATCACCACGAGGAGCAGTAGCTTGACACTTTCGCGGAAGTGAGCCGGGTAGTCTTTGTGGTAGGCCGCGCTCCACACGCGCGTGGCCTCCACGAGCCGGAACTCCAGGCATCCGCGCTCGGCACGACTGCGGAACGCGCTGAGGTCCGCGTTCTGCCACGAGCCGCGCAGACCGTCCGCGAAGGGCGAGCCAAAGTACATGTAGGTGCACCGGTTGTCGTGCATGTGGTATTGGAGCAGGTAGTTGACGTGGTCGCGCGTCCAGGAGCCTGCAAGCACGCACTCTTGCGGGTAGAGCAGCTCGCGCGAGGTGCCGACCGTCATTCCGTCGTGCTTGAGCTTCAGGCGGACCTGACACTCGTACACGTAGCCGTTCTCGCCAATAGTGTGGCCGTTCAGCACGTACAGCCCTGGGGTGAGCGGGTACAGTAGGTTGCCCACCGTCTCGACGCGATAGCCGACAGCGGGAGGCGACACGAGGCGAAGTTTAAAGTCTTCGCCCTCGGCGTCCTCCTCCATGGCGTTCTCAAGGTCGATACACTTGCCCGACAGCCCGCGCTTGCTCGATAGCCGGCCGACAACCTTGATGAACTGCGTCGAGTACGGGTCGCGGCACCAACGCACGAGCTTGAAGTGCACAATGAAGCACTCTCGGTGTCTCGCAACACCGTTCTCCTTGCCGTTCACCGCATCGGACCGGCCAGGAAGCGCGCGCCCGTCGAATGCGAACACCTTGGTTACGTTTTCCTGTCTGGCGGCGTCCTCGTTCGCGCCATTTCCTTCAGCATCACCACCCTCAGCTGACTGCTCACCTCCGTCGACTCCGGTATCATCGTCGGCGGCAGCAGGATAGGCTTCCAGGGCACCCGTAGCACCATCAGAAACCTCAGCACCTTCTCCACCACCTTCCACGCTGTTGTCTGTGGAGGACAAGCTTTCGTCGCCAGCGTCGCGCGGGTTGGCGCCGAGATTGGCGTCCAGAGGCTCGACATCCACCGAGAGGCTGCTGTCGGAGAACACGCGGAACGTGAAGCGCTGCGGCGACTCCAGGAACGCGAACTTGCCCTCACACGTGAAGACCTTGACCACGCTCATGTCTGGGCTGCTTGCACTGGAAGAAACACGAGCAGAGACGCACAGGACGCGACGCGAAGACAGTCGGCGCGTACTATTTGATTGCCGTCGAATGTTCTCTTTCCCGATGTCCGAGCGCCGATGTCGACGCGAAAATGCAAGGAAATTACCTGATCTGACAGAATAATACGACACTCAACGCGTGGGATTGGTTGATAGCCAAAGCGAAAATTATATGATTGGTCAAAACTATTATATTCATGTCGTATGACTGGTCAGAAATAAATCAACGTTCGCAGCGGATTGGTGAGAAATCAATAAAAATGCATGAGAACCAGAAAGGACGCGAAAGTGACTCCACGGATAGCCACCGTCATGCATCATGGGCCACGGCCAGCTTTGGTCGATTGGATACCACACTCGCAGGCTAGACCACGCTGCCGGTCTTGACTACAGATGACTATTGACAAGACTGTATGCCGATCATGGGGCTCCATATGAAACACCGAGCCCAGTCGCGTAACTGCATGGCGCTTGAGGCGCTGCCTCCGCTGTTGAGTTTTTCCAGTCACCTTGGCAATGCTGCAAGGGTTGTAGCTCCGCCGGATTTAGAACGGCCGTGCAATCGGCGGGGCGTCGGCATCTTTCGCGTTTTGGTGTTGTCGCTGCTGTCGTTTCCGCCGCGAACGCGACGCTTCGAGCTCCGGATCATGCGGTCCGTGAAGCGACGCCGTCCAGGGCAGAGACCCCTCGGCCGGTCGGTTAAGCTTTTTCTACGCCTCCTTGTCGTTTCCCGCCCGCTCTCGCCCCTTTGTGCCTGCGCTTTAGGCTCTGTGCTCCCTTCTCACTCATTGCTTGCCAATAGAAAACGGCCCCCACTGGTCGCCCGCGGCTCCAAACAGTCGGACGGGATACCCCGCCGCCCGAGAGCAGTTATCATCTTGCATCGCAGTCTCCAAGCCGCCGCGGCGACCCGCACAACGCGAACGGAGCGCAACGCATCAATCCGGCTGACAGCAACCACTTCGTAGAGAAGCAAGGCGTGAAGGATGCTCGGCGTCTCCAGAGTCGCGCTCTTCAGTCTGAGCCTGGTGAGCCTGCTCGCGCTCATGTCGGACGCGTACTGCCCCAACGGCTGCAACGCGCAGGGCACGTGCGGCAAGAACGACAAGTGCACGTGCTACTTGCGACAGGACGAGTACGACAACGAAATCACCTACCCGGCGTTCATTGGTCCGGACTGCTCGATGCGCACGTGCCCGTACGGTGACGCGTGGGTGGCCGTGCCGAGGCCTGTCGCCGACCCTGCGACGGAGACGGTGGGCCACCACCGGACCGAGTGCTCCAACTACGGACTGTGCGACTACGCGTCCGGCAACTGCGAGTGCTTCCCGGGGTACGAAGGCAAGGCGTGCGAGCGTACCGTGTGCCCGAGCAACTGCAACGCCCGCGGCGTGTGCATGACGCTCGCCGCCATCATCGAAGAAGCACCGATAGCCCCTGCCAACCCGTACGGAGCCTGGGACGCCATCAAGCACATGGGCTGCTACTGCGATTTGGGCTACCGCGGCCCGGACTGCTCGCTCAAGGAGTGTCCCAGCGGCGACGACGTGCTGCTGGCGTTCGGCCGAGACCAGGGCCGCGACTGCGGTGGCCGCGGCCGCTGCAACTACGAGTCGGGCGAGTGCGAGTGCTTCCCGGGCTACTACGGCACCACGTGCAACTCGCAGACGACTGTCAGCTAAGCGTGAAAGAAGGGGGGGGGGAAGGGGGAGACGAGAAGCGATGGACGCAGAGGGAGCGTTCTATTCATGTTGGTGCACTCCGTTCGCTCGCTCTTTAGGATGGCGAGGTGGCGAGGGAAGCCACGGTCGACCAGATACTAGCGATAGTGTGAGGCAATCGACGGGGAGATAGCGAATGGTTCAGCATCTATACGATCAATAAAAACACCAGAAAACTACGCTGCGGCGTGTTGCTAGCGTCAATGGCATGACAACAGGCTCTAACGGCCAGTTCCCAGTCAAAGAACGCGACCAAAACACATCGAGCAATAGAGTAAAGTGTGTCCTCTTCCCCGGGTGTATTCCTCGTTACAGGCTTCAAGCGGAGAAGGCGGGCGGCTTGCACATGCATCGTCTAGTTTACTCAATGATGAGCTCATCGATGGACCAGTCCTCGAACGAGCCGTCGGGCAGGTACCGGCGGATAATGATGGGGATCTTGCGCTCGCGCAGCTCCTTCATGGCGATCTTGAGCGGGTCCGTCTCGCCCTCAATGTCCACCATCACGGGCGCATTCATGCTGATCTGCAGCGCGCGCGTCCCCAGCACGCGCGCGCGCTCGTACTTGGTCATGTAGCGGGTCGTGATGCGGTTGGCATTCGGCTGCTTGTGCGACTCGTCCAGCACCTGCACCTTGTTCTCCTCGGCCGAGCCGTCGTCCACGCCCTCGTACAGGTCCTCCTCGACCTCCTCCTCCTCCTCAGGCAACTCCTCGTCCTCCATCTCGTGGTGCCCGCCCGCGTCGTCGTAGTCCATGTCGTCCATCGTTTCCTCGCGTGGGGTTTCCCTTCTATTCACCCGGTCGGCAGGCCCTGCGTTCAAAACTGCCTCCAAGCGCACCCTTCCGGCCCACAACCAACAAAACAGTCTCCGTGTGTGAACTTTATGCCTCGGCGTCTGGTTCGAAAAATGCGAACTTAATAATTGACTACTCGGTAGTCAAGAATCGGCGGCGCCTCCTATGAAACGACGCGCGAATCAGTTGAACCGGTTTGGGAGCTCAATACTGTATTTATACACCGCGCACCATCGCCCACGACCCGTTGGCGGTTGCTTGGAGTGGTTTCCAAGGCTCGCGATGCTGGCGAGCGCGCAGAGCGGGTCCTCCGCGCCCCTGTCGGTGGCTATGGGGCTGGTCGAGCCGCGGCAGCAGCAGCGCGTGGTGCGCAAGAAGCTCAAGGGGTGCCATGTCGTCCCGCAAGACGACTGGGACAGTCTGCAGGAGCCGCTGCGTAGCGACTTCTCTGTCGTCGAGAGTGAGGCGGACGGCGAGAACCAGCAGTGGCAGCGGAGGTCCAAGCGCGAGGTGCTGGCATCGTCGCGAGTGGAGCGCGACCAGCTCATGCGCAAGATGGAGGAGCTCATCCTCAAGGAGGCCGAACTCGCGTCCGCCTACGAGCTGTTCGACTACACGCGGCAAAAGTGCGTGCACGAGCACGACGAGATCGTCGCGAGGCTCGAACGGTATGAGCAGCTGCTGCGCGAGGTCCAGGTGCGCGCGGCCGAGATACACAGTGCCGACATCGAGCAGCTCTTTACGACCGACGAGGAGCGAGGCAAGTGGAGACACACCAAGGAGATGGTGCACTCGATTCTGCCCGAGCTTATTGGCCGCGTGGAAGAGAACATCGACATCAACAGCGTCAAGATCCGCCGCATACAAGAACTGATGGAGGAGGTCCGAGCCGAGCGACTGGCGGTGCGGGAGGAGATCGCAACAAAAGAGGACGACATTGCACTCGCGCTCGAGTGACACTGGACGTCTGAAAGAACTGCGTGCTTTCCATTTTCATATAACGCAGGAACCTCTCTAGGATGGGGAAGAAATGTGGGCCTTCGGTGCAAAAAGGCATCTCAATTGAAGAGGTGGTGCTTGAGTTTGTTCTTTTTCTTCATCTTCTTCTTGGCCACGTCAATGTTGCGCTCCTGCCACTTGCTCTTGCTGATCTTGACGGGTCGGTTGCCAATGTACTTGCCGTTCATCTCCCGCAGCGCCTTGGCGCAGTCGAACGGGTCCGCGAAGCTGACAAAGCCGTAGCCGCGCGACTTGTGCGTCAGCTTGTCACGCACGATGCGCGCGCGCTGGAAGGACGGGTACTTGGCGAAAGCGTGCGACAGGATCTCGTCGCTGACTTCATTGCCCAGATCGCCGCAGAACAGGCGAAAGTCGTTGTCCGGCCAGTCCGCCAGCGTTTGGTCTTCCCACACTTGTCCTCCCGCCATACGGAGGTTGCGCTTCGATTTGCCACTGTTGCTACCACCGGCCGAGTAGGCGCCACTACCACCGTGCTGTCCCGACTGGTTGCTTGATACCGCCCGGTTCGGGTCGTACTCGTAGACGCTCTGCTGGATGTTCATCATTTGCTGCTCCTCCGCCGAGAGAACCTGGCCCGTCACCATGTCGATAATGGGCTGGGCCGAGAGGCGAGACGCTGCTGGAGCAGGGCGAGCCACGGCACCCGAGACGCCAGGAGGGAACCCACTGAGCGCTCCCCGATGCGCAGCAACGTCCGCGACGGTATTGGGAACGCCAGGCCGAAGTGGCGCCGGAGGGGCCGACACAACGCTCTCAGCTTCCACGACAGGTTTCTTCACTGGAGCTGGTCGCGGCGGAGCGACGTACACCTTGGGCTTGGCCGCGACGACAGTCTTTGTGGTGACCTTGGGCTTGGCGAGTCCCGTGTACGCCTTCTTGGCCGGCGGCTGGCCGTCTGTCGATGCCGGCCCGTCATGGTCGGCCGCGCGCTTCTTCTCGTTGCTGCCGGGGCTTATGGGAGCGCTTGATGATGTGCTGGCCTCCTCTGCTTGCGGCGGCTGCTCCTCCAGCGACTGCAGCTCCGCCTCGAAGCGCGCGAACTCGTCGTCCAGCGACGCCATGAGCTTCCCGAGTCTCAAATCGAGCCGAATGCCCGTTTTCTAGGGCAAATTCCGCTAGGTTCGCATACTTTGGTATACATCGAGGTATACGGACTCGTATGTTGCTGTTACCAGAACACGGTGTGTACTTACAGGAAAAACCTTATTCCTGAGGTTTCAATGTCATCTGGAGCGGTTACAGTCCGTGGGGGTACGCAGGCTACGTCGTAACCCAAATTGTGGTCCCGGCGCCAATAACTGGTCGCGAAAAGCTACATACAAAGGCGGCGGAACTGACTGGCGCGCGCAACTCTCAGCGCTCCAGCTTCCTTCCTCTCCACCTCTTCGCGCGCCTTCCGACCCAGAAGTATGGCGCCCTCGGACCCGCCGGCTGTGCAGCTGCTGACGCCTCGTCGGCGCGCCAGCTCGCTGGCCGCTTCCTCGCGCGCGGCAGCGCTCAAGTACTCGGCGAGCGGGCGCTTCCTGTTCCAGCGCCAGGGCCATGTGCTGCGCGTGCTCAACGCGCGCAACGGCCAGCTACTGCACGAGTGCGTGCGCGCCAATGACAGTGACAGCGACCGCCAGACGGGCGAGCGCGCGGACGTGACGGCCATCGCGCTGCACCCGCACAACGCGCTGCAGCTGCTGGCGGCGTACGCGGACGGCAAGATCCTCGTGTGGGACTTTGTGGAGGAGAAGGTGCTGCAGGAGCTCGACGCACGCGCGCCCGTGCTGTGGATGGAGTCGAGCGTGGCCACGCCATCCATCCTCATGCTCGTGGTCAGCAACGCGGGCGCCGACAAGCCGCAGGGCGAGAATGACACCGCCGACGACGGCGACAAGCAACAGACGCCCGAGGAGACGGACCTGCTCGGCAACTGGTCACTCGTCGAGTTCAACATGAAGAAGAAGCGCCGCGGACGCACGCTGCTGCAGCACAAGAAGCTCGCGTTCCACACGGCGGCCATGCAGAGCTACCGCAACGCGCAGGGCGACTCGGAGGCGTTCCAGGGCGACTACGTCGTGGTCGCGGCCGCCTCGCGGCTGTTCGCCGTGCGCGTGCGCCGCGAAGCCGACAGCAGCGCCGCTGGCGGCCGCGCCTTCACGCTGCAGAAGCACACGCACCTGCGCGACGTGACGTGCGTGGCTGTCAACCCGCGCACGCCCGAGTTCGCTATCGGCGACCAGCTCGGCCAGATGTTCCGCTACCTGGACGACGCGGCGGGTGCCACCGCGTCGATGGCCAAGATGCACTGGCACTCGCACGCCGTGCAGAGCCTGTCGTACTCGAGCGACGGCAAGTTCCTGTTCTCCGGTGGCGAAGAGTGCGTGCTCGTGTCGTGGAACCTCGAGTCGGGCCGCCGCGCCTACCTGCCGCGCCGATCGGCGGCCATCACTACGATCGCGACGACGAACCCGAATGTGACGGACGATACGGACGCGAGCGCCAGCGGCGGCGTCTACGCGGTGGCGCTGGGCGACAACGTCCTGTTCCAGTACAACGCGGTCACCCGGGAAGAGGAGTGGCACGCGCTGGGCCTGGCGCGATCGGGCGCGGGCGCGAATCGGACGCTACCATCTCGTCAGATGACGTTTGACCCCGTGTCGATGGCCGTGCCGCTCAACGGAGTGTCCACCGCCGGTGTGCTGCAGTTCTACGACGCGTACAAGGACCGCGTGCTGCAGAGCGTCGTGCTGACGGAGCGTAACCAGGTGACGCGCACGGAGAAGGAGGAGATCCCGCGCGTGATCGCGGAGCACGTGCGCTTCAGTCCCAACGGTCACGACGTGGTGACGCTGCACACGAACGTCTACGACGACGACAACGACGATGACGAGAATGAGGACACAGAGGAGGAGCAGGCGCTGCGGTTCTGGAAGCGGCGCGCGGACGGCAGCTTCGTGGTCAACACGGCCATTGACGCGCCGCACGGCAGCGCGCGTGTCACGTGTGTGGCGTACTCCCCGTCGCCCTTCGACGAGTGCGTCGTCACGTGCGACTCTCGCGGCGAGTTCAAGATCTGGAAGCAAGTGCGTGAGGTGCGGGACGCGACCACGCACTCGTCCAACCCCACGACGAGCATGTGGCACTGCCAGTCGGTCGTCAAGTTCCGCGACGCGCGCATCACGGCGGCGGCGTTCGCGTCGGACGGCTCGCTGCTCGCAGTCGCGTACGGCCACCTGCTGACGCTGTGGGACGTGTCGACGAACGCGCTGAAGCAGGTGATCTCGTCGGCCGACGGCCAGGTCATCCGTGACGTCAGCTTCACGGGTCGCGCGTCGCCGTTCGTGGTGCTCACGACGTCGACGCAGGTGCAGGTGTGGAACCTGCTGCGTCTCGAGCTGTGGTGGCGCTACGACGTGCCCGAGAACGCCGCGTTCGTGTCTGCGGACGCGCAGCGCGAGCGGTTCATGGTGTGGCTGCGTGTGGCTGACTCGGACTCGGACGACAAGAAGGCGACGGCTGCGTCTCGTCATGTTGTGCTGGTGTTTGCTCCGGAGAGTCCTGCGCCGGTGGCGGTGGCGCCTCTGGACGTCGGCGACGCGTCGGTCTGGAGCGCGGCGCTGCACCCGAAGAACGGCGACGTCGTGGTGCTCGACAATGCGTCCAACGTGTGGCGTGTGGCCGGTCTTCTGGGTAGCGACGTGGCCGCGGAGGATGAAGAGGACGAGGCTGAGGCTGCCGACGTGGAGGAGACGAATGCTCTCGCGGCGCTGTACAAGGCATCGACCTCGTCGGCTCTGCGCCACAACAAGACCGCAAGCAAGAACAACGCCGCGCGCAAGCTGGACGGCGGCGATAGCGCGACCTCGACGCTGTTCGAGGCGCCCGCGCACGTGCTGCCGTCCATGACGGCGCTGTACCGGTCGTTCATGGACACGATGCTACCCAAGTCTCACCAGGCGACTGACGGCGACGACGCGAGCGCATCGCCCGGCCAACCGACAGACAAGAAGTCAAAGAAGAAGCAGCAGAAGAAGCGCAAGAAGCAGCAGCAGCAACAACAGCAGTCGGACGATGTGGATGTTATCGGCGACGACGCGGAGGGCCAGCGGCGCGAGAAGCGCGCTAAGCAGCTGGTGGAGAAGGAACTGACGAACGAGGCGCTGCAGCAGCAGACGTACTCGAAGTTGCTGGAGGCGTTCCGCAAGAACCGGCAGGGCGTCACGAGCCAGTAGAGAGAGAGAGACCCTGCGAGTGCTAGCTTTGAGTCGAGCATCGAGTCGGGTGGAGGACGATGTCAGCAGAGGAGACCAATAGATTTTAACAACGCTTTATACACGTGTGACTGCAATCGAGTTCGACTTACTGGTCCGAGTCGTTTGATCAGGTCGAGGTGGCTGGCTGCATCGGCGTGATGAACGTGACCAGCTCACCCAGGTCAGAGAATTGTGTCCTTGTCATCGACAACTACACTGTACAACGGACACAAGCGTGAGTGCGCGCAAGGTAAATAAAATAGAAACTTCAAAAGCGGGAACTTGTCGCGCAGTGCGTGATGGTGCGCTTCCAGTATCTAAGCGGACGGACGATCAGTGATGGCAGGTGTCGCTAGCGACGCTCTCTCTCTCTCTCTCTCTCTCTCTCTCTCTCTCTCTCTCTCTCTCTCTCTCTCTCTCT
>JAADYG010000700.1:0-16721 GCA_023338115.1 Phytopythium boreale | reverse complement strand
CTCTCAACAATATCGATATTTGCAGCAACCGCCATTGAGCATACACTAATACTACACAAACACACCGTTGTTTGATCCACCAGCATTAAAGTAAAAGAAGTTCCATATTAATAGCCGCTGATCTGCTATGGCTCCCAGTACAACGATAGGTTTTCATTCCCAGCCCGTTAGCTGTCCTATGTTTGTCGTAGAGTATAGCTCCACGACCAGTATTAATACATGCAGTCAATAAATCAAGTGCAACCACGGAACCGACGATGAGCTGATAGTTTGAGCTGATAGATTACGTCCACTTAGGTTCGATGCCTTAGATACCCTTCACCAAAGACGGAGACGACCACCATGCAGAACTTCTTGATGTACATGAAGATCGCGCTCTCACTGGCCCTGATATTTTTGTCCAATAACTCAGCTCTGCACCCATGCGCTAGCATACGAACTGCAGCAACCCATTCCTGTAGCGGCGATAAGCCCATGTTACTGACAGAGTCTCGCCGTTGCTCAAAGATTGGTTTTTGAGCAACCACAGCGTATTATATATCAAGCCTGATAAAACCACCCACCCCATTCTAAACCGACGGTATAACAAGACCTCAGAATAGACTGCTGCATCACTGAAGCACTCGTTTCATAACCGTGCAAGACCAGTACCAATACTACAGTTGAAATTGACCCGGCACAGAACCACCGCGATTCTGCATTATTCAGTTATTCACAACGGTAAATAGTACAACTAATGGTACATGCATGAGCCGTGCGGAAGCACGACTGCGACCTTACCATGCCAGCACAGCCTTCGCGAAAGTCGCTGTCATTGATGAATTTGCTGGATTTCATCATCTTTTGATGTACTCACGCTACCTAAGTTGCCGATGACGAATGTATTGGGAAGTCAATACCGGTGCTATTCAACATATCTTGTATAGCACCATTGTTGACATATATACGCAGTGGAGTTGGAGTAAAATAAACAAAATAACCATAACTCGGCCAAAACACATTTGCTATGAACGATTGAAACTGACAAAAAATGCTAATCTTTTGTTGGTTTAGAATATATTCTCAAAAACACATCAACATTCCCGACGCTGTTGTGGACTGTATAATTCAAATGATTGGTTAAATATAGTTTATAGTGTTTCTATTTGGACGAATCAATATGACCCACAAGGTTATGACCCAAATAAAGTCGGTCGAGTCAAGTCCTTTACAATGAGGTTGCTTCTTTTACCAGTACCTAAAAAAAGTACAGTGGGTTCATTTTGATAAAGTACCCCGCCACTTTCATTTTTTTTCATTTTTTTTTATAAAATGTTCTCGTTTTCTAGTTAACTTACTTCGAAGTACCTCTTTTTCTTTCACTGCGCTGAAAGAACCCGCGTGCGAGCACAGTGAACGCGTCACAGTTTGTTTGTGGTACAACGACCCATAATCAGACCAAGTGCATTCCCATCTTCATTTTATGAAAAGAGGTGGAAAACGGGTTTAATTAGTGGAAAACGAAAAGAGAAAGCATCCAGCGGTTTGTATGAAGACTCGACCCACACACCACCAATGCGAGCACCAGTTGCACTGGTCGGTGCCTTCCTGCCCTCCTCTAGTCGTCGTCGGCGTACAGCGACGACTTGGAGAGCAGCACGGGCATCTGGAACAGCTGGCCGGCGGCGATCTTGCCCTCGATCTCCATCGAGTCCACGCGCAGTTGCAGCCACCTGCAGCGCACCAAACAACGAGCATCAGCATCACTTTCAACATCACTTCACCCACATCGACAGCAACGTACTCCTTGACAGCCATGGCCGTGTACGGCAGCAGCATCTCGGGGACCTCGCCGGCCGCCGGGTGCTTGCCCGCGAGCGACTCGAGCTGGCCCGCGACCTCGGCCACGTCCACCTGCGAGAGCTGCTCGTCCTCCTTCTTGACGGCCGTCTCCGCCGTCGCATTCTGCGTCAGCACCTCGACCCACTCGCGCATGTCCTCGAACGACTGCGCCGACAGCACGAACTTCTGGTACCCGCTGTCGATCGAGAAGCAGTTGAACAGCACCACGCGCGCGCCCTGCGACTGGTCGATCTGGTTCGAGATCTCCGACACGGTGCTGCCGATCACGTTGATCTCGCGCTTGATTGGTCCGTTCTCCATGTCCGCGTACCCGAGCTTGTTGTTCTGCAGCGAGAAGAACTTGTTCTTCCACGTGTTCTTGTAAATAAAGCCCTGTTTGAGCAGCACGCCCTTCTTCTTCCACGTCGCCTGCGGGGTCTGCTTCGAGCGCAGCAGGTTGCCTGCCTCCTTCTGCCGGTCGATGTACTTCTTCGCGCCAATGTAGATCGACTCGAGCAGCCGATTGAACTGCATCTGGGTGTTCGGGTCCATCTTAGGCTGCGGATGCGACGGCAGCTGGTTAAAGTCCTCCGAGACACTGCGCGACTTGCGGTCGCTGAAAGACCCGAAGCCGTCGGCGGACCGTCGGTCCACGCCAGACGTCGGGGTGTTGTTCGTACTACTGGACCGGCGGTTGTTCGGCGAGTGAATGGTCAACGTCAGTCCTGAGCCAGAGCCTCGCGGAGGCGGCGCCGGGGACGACCGCGGCGACGACCGAGGCGACGACGACGTCAGACGCTTCTGCATCGACTCCATCAAGTTGCTCGCGCTGTACGAGCGCGATCGCCGGCCGTTATCCGCCCGCTCCTCAGTCCCAAGGCTGTGGTTGAAATCCGCAGCGACAGCGTCAATCTGTCGTCGACTGTGCGGCGGGGTGTTGACGAATGACGCGCCCTTCTGCGTCCAGCCGTGGGGCTTCATCGCTCGGAAAGCGATCAGAGTCTGGAAGAAATGCCGGACCTCGCGGTGCCAGTGCAAAAACAGTCGCACGAACGACTGCAGCAGCTCAAAGCGCAATTTGTCTGCGTGTCGCTCAGGGAAGCAGTCCCAGCAATTGTACAGGAACTCGAGCGTGGTCAGCACCACCTGTGTGTGCTCCGACGCGAGCAGGATGCGCAGCGCGGCGCACAAGAACCGGAAGTCGAATGACGGCGGCAGGAGCGACACCTCGTCCCCCGCTGGGATCGAATACTGGTCGTCTTGGTGGAAGTTCCAGCGATCGTTGTTCTCGAGGTGTGACAAGCGGTACGACCCCAGTCGCACTCGCCAACTTCGGATCATGTACATCCACACGCCCAGCAGCTCGACCGCACCAATCACCGCCGTCACGTCGTGCACGCTGGTACTGCTAAGCAGGAACTTGGTCATCGGGTTGATCAAGTGGGGGTTCGACAGCATCGTACACGACAGCTTGTACAGCGTCGGCGGCAGCCAGCCCGACTTTTGGGTCTTGAGCTCCAGGAAGAACACCTTGAGCACCTGCGAGTACCCTGGCAGGTGGACCCACCCGATCTTCTGGTTGAGAACGGCCAGTGTGTCCAGCACGTACCACAGCCACTGATCCACGAGCAGGATGTTCAGCGTGTTGGCCTCGCCATTCAAGCGGCGGAAGCGAGACTTCCACGACTCGGACGTCACTTCGTACTTGTCTTCCGCTTCTTCCTCTTGGTTCTTCAGCGCCTTCTCGCCGTATTCGTCGTAGACCGCCTTGTGAAATCGGCGCCAATCCAGGTGCGCCTCGAGGCCATCCATCGCGAACAAGTCGGCGTCCGCGTTCATCTGGAACTCGGCTACCAGCTCCGGCACAGGCTCGATATATGACTCTGCCCAGAGTTGGTACAGCTCTACGCCAAAGCTCGGAAGGCGGAAGCAGAGCACCGACAGCATCCGCGCGACAAAGAACATCAGGTTGTTGTTCATAACGCCGCGCACCGATACCGTCTGGAGCACGCAGTACTTGGTTTCGACCAGCATCGCGCGGAGCTTCAGACCAAACTCCAGGTCCTTCTTGAGCACCTTGTGGGGTTGCTTGATGCCCAGGATGGTAGTAGACGCGGTCGAGTCGAACCCAAGCAGCGGCAAGTCGCTCAGCTCCGCTCGTTTGACCAGGTAGAACAGCAGCTCGTAGAAGACGTTTCGCAGCGTGTAGTGCCGCACGCGGATGTTGTCCAGGAGAAATTGCCACAAGCGCAGCAAAATGCTCTTGGTCTCATCCAGCGCCTCGGCGGAGGCGTAAACCCAGGACAGCATCGATGCCTTGTGGGAAATCTGCAGCATCTTCAGAATCTTCGTCGCCTTCCGCACCTTCGCCTCCTTGTCGTCCTTTTGCCGGTTAGCCATGAGCTCCACGAGGTCCTGCATCTTCTCCAGGACGCGCTGCGCTTCCACCGGGATCACGTACTTGACTTTGCGCAGCGGCTTCTTCGTGCTCAGGTTGCCGACAATCACCGAGCTCGAAGACGAGATGCCGTTCTCGCTGTTCACGCCACATCGCAGCTGCCGCACGTCCGGAATCCGCTTGAACAGGATGGTGCCGTAGATGACGCCAACCTGGTGCCCCTTCAGCGTCAAGCTTTGCTCAAACTTGCTCGTGATGAAGTTCTCCGAGAGCCCCAGCCCGTTCTCCGAGTTGCCGTCCGATTTCTTTTTTATCCGTTCCTGGAGCGCGTCCTCGAAGATCTTCTCGAGTGACAGCCACGTTTGCCCAAAGAGAACCGTATTGCGGATCTCTTCGTCGAATTGAACGTTCGCGTTGGTCTGTACAATCATATCCCATACCATAGACGCTGGGTTAGTACCCGGTACAATGGGCCGGCATGAAATCTTCAGTGCACCGCGCTGACGAGCTGACTCACCAAGAACTCCTTCTTGTACTTCTCAAGCATATTCAAGAAGCCACCATCCGGGTCGGTTGACATGCCGCGACCCACCCACAGCTGGCGAACCTGTAGAATCCATCAATAAAAGCCCACGCAGTTAGGCTCCACATGTGACTTCTTTTCGCTGGCAGTTCGTGCTCAAGTCAGGACGTACCTCGAGGGTGAGTGTGGCCGACATGAGCTCGTCAAACGTGCTGTATCGCGTGATTGCGGGTAAATACTCTGTTGCACTCGACCACTCGACGCCAAGTGGGTCCTCCGCAACGAGCGGGTCTGCAATCGCGTCATCTTCAGCGTCGGTGGCTTTCGACTGCGTGTTTGGTCGAGAAACGCGCGACGACAGCACCGCAAGCCGCGCGAGCGACTGGAAACTGACCTCCTGGATCTCCGAGATCGAGCGCTTCTCAGCGTGCTTCAGCGTGTTGCCGACGTAGAAGGTCTCACTTGTCCCAATGGTGCACTTGTAGTCGACCGCGAACTTCTTGAGCGGCAGCGAGGCGTCTTCCTGGAAGTCGTGGCCCTCGGGTCGGTCCAGCTCGTTCGCAATCGCGGGCATCATGACGCCAACGTCGCTGACCGAGATGTTCCACTCGCTGCACTGCTCCATATAGCAGTTGAACACGATGCGTCCGTTCTCGCATCCGACGAGGTGGTGGTCGTGGTGAACCGGCCCCGTGGCGATGCTGTAGAGATCCACCTGGGCCATGCCGATGAGCGTCTTGGAGTGGAACTTGCGGTGCGAGAAGACCTTGACGACCAGGTTCTTGTGCGGCAGCGTGCTCAGCAGCGCCTTGTACTCGAACGCGATGAGCAGGCCCTTGTAGTTGGGGTTCAGGTCGGCCTTGATGACGGGCGTCGCGTACGGCGCCTTCTCGTCCGGGTCGTCCCAGCAAAACTCGACGAACGGGTCGCTCTTGCCGCTGAACCGGCGGCCCTGCAGGTTGCGGCACTGGATGCCCGAGATGCGCACGCGGAACAGGCACTCGTTGTCGTTGCGGTTCTCCAGCGGGTCGAACAGGCGCTGCAGGAACTTGGGGCTGCGTCTGCTCGACCCGGGGCTGCCGCTGTACAGCTCGCCGAACTCCTTGGTCGCCTGCGACAGCTGGTTCAGCGACTCCAGCGCCTCCAGGTCTAGCACGCGCGGCGACGTGTGCGTGCTCGAGTTGGCGCTCATGGCGGTCCGTCGCTCAGTATATGGTATGTCTGTCGGCCGCTTGCGTCGTGCGCCAGTCTCTGTATGAGGGCAAGCAACAGGAGCGGTCAGATAAGAAGAAAGGGCAGGCGTCGTATCTCCCCCCGCGTGACAGTAGGGGGAGCAATAGGAAACGCCACCGACCTCCGGGGCCGAGCCGTCGCGGGTCCGATCCAACCGCCTGCGCGTCTGCTCTTCTCTCGTCTCCTCCCGATCCTGTCGGCGCGCGGGAAGGGGGCGCGCGCGGGTCTTAAAGCAGGGCGGGCCGCCGTCGTCTCGGCGCGCGCACTGTGTGTTTCTCGTGTGCCGCCGGTGCCGGTCGGATTCCGCTCCTGTTCAGGGAGCCCAACGTGGCGGAGCTGCGATTCATATTTGAATCGTGCGAACAACGTGGTGTGGCGCACACCGCGCACTCGCGCATGTTGAAGTCGCGGGAGGAAACGCAACTAACGCCACATGGAAAGCTCAGCGGCGTCATGATGACGCGCCCGCTCGCGACACTTCGTGATCGACGCGCATTGAACCCAATGCTGCTATTTTGAGGATGGCAATGCTCTCTGGGTGCTCTGGTCCTCGTTGCTATCACGACAACGGCGTCCGTGGGCCGTTGGGCTGCTTGGATCAGCCAATTAATCGATTCGAGGAGCTCATTTGCAACGGCAACTTCAACGTGGACAGGTCGCGGACTGTACATTTAATTTGATCTCTCACGGTCTGCACGGATGAGCTTGCAGGTTGAGGCTGATGGGCGCGCCCTTGACGAGCATGGTGGACGAGTCCCGGAACAGCCCGAAGTCGCCCACGCGCGTGAGGTTGCAGAAGCCCACGGCCGACAGGTACGCGCCGAGGATGCTCTCGTCGAAGCCGACCTTGTGCACGTCGTGCGTGTCCGTCTGCCCGCCGAACATGATGCGCATGAGGAACACGCGCTCCTGGGCAGTCGTCGACGCGTTGGCGTACAGCGACGACAACGTCAATAGGTCCGGCACGGAGATGTAGAGCGCGCCGTCGGGTTTCAGGACTCGGTGCCACTCGCGAAGCGTGCGATCCACTTCCCCAGTGACGCCGTAGTCGCAGTGCTCGAGGACGTGCGAGGCGTACAGTGCCGAGACCGAACCATCCGGGAAAGGGTACAGGTTCCCCATGTCCAGCACGAAGTCGACGTGGTCGCCATCATTAACGTCCACGATCCACCAAGATGGATCCGAAACACGCCCCCCAATATGGAGTCGGATCTCCGCGTTGCCCTCGAGCGCATTCTGGACGCGAGCCTCGTAGTCTTGGATGTCCTTGTCCTCGCCCAGCGCTGAGCGGATTGGGAAATGTCTCGGCTCCAGCGCTCGCGCTCGAGTTGCCTGCGACGGAAAGATGTGTTTGGCTCCTAAACCACCAAGGATCGCAGACTTCTTGACTTCCCATGCCGAGCGAATCGCATCGTCAAAGCTTCTCGTGTACTTCGCCGTATCGAATAGCGCGTACGTCAGCCGACGCTGCTCGACCGAGTGGCACAGTTGCTGGTACACTTGACGATGCGTCGCAACGTGGACAGCGACTTCGACGTGCTCCTTCAGCGAGTTCACGGTGAGAACATCCAAGTCCAGCGTGTGGAGCGCCGAGCTGCCCGCGCGATTGCTCATGTGCATCCCTTCGAGGCTGATGACTGGGACCCCCGCACAAAGCGCGTCGATCATGGTTGTGTGTCCATTCTTCAGTGAAGTGTCGAGTACCAGGTCGGCGGCGCGTTTTGCTCCGATGTGGTCAATCCACGGCCTCAACTCGGTGAAGACAAGTTTCGAGCTGCCGTCGACACCATGACTGTTTGCCTCAGCTCGCAAGTACTTCTCGGCCTCCTCGTGTCCTCGATAGCGAATGAACCACATGACGCTCGACGGCATTCGCGCGAGGACCTCCATCCACGCCTTGAAGACGGGTGGGTCGATTTTCTGATGTTCAATACAGCACGGTGGGATCGTTAGCGACCTCAAATCAAAGGCTGAACCAAGCTTCATCGCCAAGGCTTGCTCACCTGCCAGTTGCTGAACGTCGCAAATACAAACGGGTCCACGCCATCCTCCAACAGTGTGGGTAACTTTGACCGCTGCCCGTCGAACGCGTGTCCGAACATTTGCATGTAGTCGTTGACGATATAGTGGGTCGTCAGCAAGATCTTCCTCTCCGTGAACAAGCCGCTGGACACGTCGGGCGGCGTGACGACGTGGTCGCTCACGATGAAGTCGATAAAGTCGGCTCCCGTCGTCATTGGATACCCTAAGTACGCAATCTGCACGGGCGCTGGGCGGTACTGGAAGATTCCGAGCCCCGAATGGACCGTGTGGCCGTTCAGATCGATCAGGACGTGGATATCGTGCGAGCGAACGATCTCGGCGGCAACCTGCGTGTTCTTGCCCTTCAGTGATATGGTGTGGTCGACCGTCTGCGAGATGTTCTGCTTCCACCACGACGTCGCGTCAGTCAGTGGGAAGCAAAATACCGTGACCCGGTGATCCGGACCCGACAACGCGGCCAGCATGCCGCGGATTAGCGTCGCGACCGGGTGGATGCCGAAATCCGACGACACAAAGCCAACGCGCAGCTCCGGGGACTTGAGTCGCAGACACGATTCGGAAGTGCAGTGCATGGGCGGGTTCACCCCGGGCAGCCTGTCCGTGTAGTCGTGCCGGATCATCTTCTTGAGCGTCTTGAGGGGAAGGTCGATGAAGTCGATCGGGTTCATGGACGGGTGGAAGCCTTCGCGGACTGCGTCGTCGACGGTGAGCGCGACTTGGGTCAGCATCTCGTCCCGGTCTCTCCAGTCCGCCATCCAGTTCCGCGCCTTGTACAGGACGTGAGTGTCTCGATCTGCCCCGAGCTGCAGCACGCCGACCTTCAGCGCCGCGACGGCCTCGGCCATCTTCATCTGGAACAGGTAGATGTTGCCCAGGTCGACCCAGCTGGACACATCGCTCTCGTTCATTTGGACGGCCCGCTCAAACGCGTCGGCCGCCTTGCCGAGATTGCCGAGCGCGTACTGAGCCACGCCGAGGTACTGGAGCGCGCTGCGGTGCCCCGGGTCGAGTGCGACTGCAGTAGGGGTGGGGCATTAGACGACCAGGTGCATCATATAGACTCGAACGCCTTGGCAACGCACCTTCGGGCCGCTGGTCGATCACCGCCTCGGCCGCCTCGCGCAGCCCGACCACGTCGCGCTCGTCGTACAGACGGCGCAGCGCGCGGTGGATTTCCTCGGTGCTCGCCCCTGTCAGGCTCGCATGCTTCGGACTCGTGGACGCATCAGCCGCAGCGGCACGAAGCGCAGTCTTCCACTCGCATAGTGCCGCTAATAATAGCACCGCGAGCCCGAGGCGGCGCCAGTGGCGACCACCGACACCCGCCATCAGCCACATTCGCGTCCGCGGTGGTATCTTTTGTTGCACTGCATCGGGACGAACACCACGACCGATGGGCCTTGGCTGCGCGTTGCATGGGTCAACTGCGCGATCTTTCCGCGATTTCCCGTCGTGATGCACGTCAAGACGGTTGAACCCCACTCGAGTGACCCTGAACAGCGCCCTCTTACTTGCTGTCTGTATGAAGCACGTCACTAAGGCGAGGTACGTATATTTAGCCCCGGGTCGGTAATTTACGCGCGTGCGTCGCTTCAAGGCGGAAAATAAAAAAACGGAAGGAAAGAAAGGAAGCCTTTCCTTTCCCCAAACTGGAAGAGAAAGACCGACGCCCAACGCCGCCCGCCTCCTCCTCATTCCCGCGCGGGATCCGGCGTCCCCACACATTTGAACAGGAGAAAGGACGGACCGGAGGGGATCGCCCGACGCGCGCCATGCCCAGCGAACTGCGCGCCGACGTGCTCGGTACGTAAGCGGAGGCGTCAGTCGACGGCGTTAATGCGTTCGTTGTTGGTGTGTTCTGACGAGGTGGCTCGCGTTATCGCAGACGCGACGGCAGCGCTTCGTCGACCGGTCGACGGCGGCAACAACCAGCCGGACGCGGACGAGTGGGACCGGCTGCGGCGTGCGAACGACGAGCTGCGCGCGCAGGTGGACGACCTCACGAGCGCGCTGCTCGCGCGGGACATGGAGATCGCGAGCCTGCGCGAGCGCTGCCAGTTCCTCGCCAAGGCGGTCGAGCAGCAGGACGAGGTCATGGCCAAGATCTACGCGACGGCTTCTGCCGGCCCGCCCCTCGCGCTGCCCGTGTCGGCGATCAGCAAGACGGAGGGGGCCAAGCGGGAGGCGACCCAAAAGAAGCCGGGGATCGCCTCTACGCTGGCCAATGCGGTTGCCATTCTGGAGCCGGCGCGCGAGATGCTCGAGTCACATCTCGACTCGGTCGGGTTCCAGTGTGGCCGCGTTGTCGAAGCGTTGGAGTCGCTTTCGGAGGGGATGCCGACCCGTCCAAAGGAGCCGGCGAACGACGTGGTTAGCGTGGCGCTCGACAAGCTCCTGGACCACTCGCGCCCGACGGTCAAGACGAGGTTGTTCAGCAACGACACCGACCACCATTCGGCCTCGTCGTCGGCTTCCTCGTCGCCTCTGTCGTCGTCGTCGGCCAGATCTGCTCGCAAGAGCTCTCGACCGGCGCTCGGCCGACAAGATAGCACGCCAAGCGAAGAAGACTTTGCCAAGTCAGCGGGGTTCCTCCGGAGACCGAACCGAAAGTCTTCTGTGCGTCTCACGGTGAGCGACTTTGGTCTGCTGGGCGACGACGACAGCAAGAGCAACCAACTGGACGATCATGAAGGTGCAGATCAGATAGAGGATACCAGGTCAGCAAGCGGCACTAACGACGGATCGAACGGATCAACTCTGAAGAAGCAGCAATTATTTGCCAGCATTGACGCGGTCGAGGCCAAGCGCAAGAACAAGCCACGGAAGAGCAGCAACGTGTGGGGCAGCGAAGAGGAACAGGACGATGAGTTCTCGTACGGAGAGTTCCTGGAGCGCATCAGCATGCCGGCATCACGAGATATCCTGGACAAGATCCGCAAGTTTGTCCGATCCATTCTCGGTCCACGCGGAGATGGGAGACCTCCTCGCGCTTCAGATTACGCCGACTACGAGTTTTACGGCAGACATGAATTCCGCCGTCGCTGCGAGCGCTTCTTCCACAACATGGACGTGACGTTGCAGAATCACCCAGCGTGGCGCAATGTGTCCGAGTCGAAGCTGTTAAAAGCGCGCGACGGGATCGAGAAATACGTGATGGACAAAGTGTACGATGTAGCCTTCAACCAACTCGGCGAGTGTCTGCAATGGAAGAAGGAAGACGGGAAGCTGCTCCAGCGGATGCAACTGCTATCGGTACGGCTTTGGCGTATTATTTGATGTGATGCTGGTTCTTACTTACGGGAACCTGATGCCGCTTCACCATCACCAGTTCATCTCGCCGGATATGCTCGACATCAAGCCGTGCATGCGAAATGAAGTCGTGTGGTCCATGGCCGAGGACGAGCTGCGTCGCATGAACTCGTTTCGAGCTCCGGGTGACAAGATCAACTGCATCGTTCGCTGTTGCAGTGTCATCTTCAGCGTGCTCAACCTGTCACGTGGCGATTCAGGAAGCCGACCCGGCGCCGACGATTTCCTGCCCGTATTTATCTACATCGTGCTCCACTCGCAGATCCCTAGGCTCTACTCGAACTGCGAGTACATTGCGGCGTACCGGAACCCCGCCGATCTCATGTCCAAGTAAGTTGAGACTGCTCGAGTGGTTTGATCGTGGTGTGGTGTGATTGCTGAGGTATTGGTGTCATGTATCCAGGGCTGGCTATTGCTTTGTCAACCTGCGCAGCGCGATCGAGTTCATCTCGGTGATGGACGGGTCCATGCTGTCGATCCCAAACGATGAGTTTGACAGGTGCGTAGATCAGGTGCGCGCGCGTGCAGCGTCATACTCGGAAGCTAATGCGTCGCTTGTTGATGACCACGCTTGGTTGTCATAGGCTGTACAGCGAACGGGAGAAGCAGCTCAAGTTCTGAAAGAGGCGTGCAAAAGCAGCTCAGAGTCTCAGTTTTCGGACGTCAACGGGTGCGGACACTCTCACGATGAGCGAATTTACGAGTTATGTTTTATTTGGTTAGCATGCGGTTGGTGTTCTTAATCCCGTGGTTGTGTCCACCTATGCTCACGAGCGCAACGATCGGTACGTCTCTGAGTTCTAAGCAGTCACTAGTCGGTCAGGGTGTCTCGTTCCTTCCGCGATGTCACACGCGATCGGATGCCGTCTGCAGCAAAGGCTCGTGCTCGCCTTCGTTCCCCAAGTCGTGGCCCTCGCTCGCCTCCATATCGAGACACGGTGGCCCGTTCCACATCTCGACTAGTTCGTCGTTGTGCTTGGCAAATCCATGCACGCTCGTGAGCATGATCGGCACGATGTACATGAGAGCGGGCTGGCCAGCGACGACATCTCGCAGAGCGATCGCCATAGCGTTGGCAAGCAGCAGGCCGGCGGCGTACGCGATAGTGGCAACGCTAAAGTATCCGCGCGAGAGAGGGGTCCCCTTACAGTAGTCGTACCGGATGCAGAACGACACCAGCAGTCCCGGGAGGATGATGTCGCCGAGGCCGAGCAGCGCGCTGCCGCCGTAGACGGAGAACATGAGCGGCACAACGAGCACCATGGGCACCGTCGAGTGGTCTTCTGTCTCCATGTGATGGTCTTGCTGGCTCAGGCTCAAGAGCGAGTTGCCCGACGCGACGTCGACCATGACGTTCGCGCCGAACACGAGCGGAGAGAGGTAGACGAAGAAGACGTCGTAGACGAACGCGGCCGTCAGAAGCGTCGTCGCCACGCGGAGGCTCGGGAGCTGCACGACGTCGACGCAGACGACACAGAGCGCGATGCAGAACAGGTCCTGCACGGGCCAGATCCACACCTGCGCGCGCTCGATGAACCAGAACAAGCCGACGGCGGGGGCGACCAGCGCGACCAGCACTTGCAGCACCCGCGCGTAGTCGCCCAGTGACGGCTCGACCTTGGGCGCGATCGCGGCCCACAGCGGACCGGTCACCACCTGCGCCAGCGCGGCGCTCGCGCCAAGCGCGAACAGCACGGCGAGCACGAGGTGGAGGTGCGTGTAGTACAGCAGCAGCAGCATGCACGAGGCGCCCACGAGGAAGAAGAAGACGTGGCGCATCGATACTTCGAAGCGAGCGACAGGCTGAGCGTCTTGTACCGATGCAGTATATCGGTCGTCGATCGCGACGTATCCGTCCCGAGTGTCACCGGTAGCAGCGCTGGACGCGATCCGCTGCGCGATGTTGCGGTACGACCACTGCCGCTCGTCGCTGCACGCGTAGAACGCAGCGCCCATGACGGTGACGACGCCCAGTGCCCATGTGACGAGCATCGACGGGTTCCACGGGTTCTCCTCGGCGTTGAGCGCCCGCACAGCCACCGCTCCCTTCACCGCGCGCAGCAGCGCGTCCAGCACTTGTCCGTCCCTGAAGCTCACGAAGACCGCGGGGATGGACAGCGTCTTCCTCTCGTTCGAGCCGCCGACCATGTGCACCAGCGTGTTCTTGAAGCAGCAGACCTGGAACGCGCCTCCCGCTGCCGGTTCCCCCGTGTACACGCAGGTGTTGGACGCGCACGCGCGGTTGTCGGCGCACTGGCGCGTGTGGACGCTCGCGCTCGGCACGGCCGGGTAGCCCTCGCTCGTCGACACATTGCGGTCGACCGCCGTCTCCCCAAGCGCGCAGTCGTAGATGGCGCCGCCTCTGAGACGCTGCGCGCTCTCGAACGCGCCGGCGACGGTGTCGCGCACGATCATCAGCGCCGCGCCAGCGTCCTCGGCGGCCCGCGCCGACTTGAAGAACGAGCAGCTGCCGCCGCGGTCGAGGAGCACCGCTGCGCCTCGGACGCCGCCCTCGGTGCTCAACAGCTTCGTACAGTCGCCGTTGATGCTGGCGCGGACGACTGGGAGCGTCGGGAGAGCGGACGAAGACGCGGAGGACGCCGAGATCCGCGGCAGCGGCGCACCAAAGGTCGCGGCGCCCACGACGAACTGCAGCTCGCGGCCCGCGCCCGAGGCCACCTGCAGCACGTCCACCTCGCCCGCGTCGACGCCCGGAGCGGTCAACAGCAGCGCCAGCAGCGTCAGGTACAGCGCCATCAGCGGCGGCGGCAGCGTCATGAGCGCGACCCGTCGGCCGAATCTAACGATGATGGGAATGAGGAGGGGGACAGTCATACGGTCTCCTCATTGGCCAGAATGCTGGATATGGAGTCTGTTGATTCGTCAAAACTCGTCAACCAAGCGCTGATTGGCTGGAAAATGACTCTTCCTCCTTGACTGAAGAGCTCTTCGCGTCGACTTGACTTCTCGCCGTGATTCATTTGGATCGATCATGGCGGGCGCGCGGCCGAGCGAGGCGTGGCGCAACCTGGCGGCCTTCTGGGTGCTGGGCTTCGTCAACAACGTGGGCTACGTGGTGATGATCGCGGGCGCGCAGGAGATCGCGGCGGGCGGCGTGGGGCTCGTCTACTTCTTCGACATCTTCCCGGCGCTCGCGGTCAAGCTGTCGGGCCCGTACTGGTTCCAGCTCGTGTCCTACGGCCACCGCACGCTGGCTGGCGCGCTCTTCATGCTGCTGAGCTTCCTGGTGGTCGCGCGCGGGACGCAGTCGCTGTCTCTGCAGCTGCTGGGCGTCGCCTTCTCGGGTCTCCAGTCGGGGATGATGGAGGCGTCCTTCCTGGCCATGGCCTCCTTCTTCGACCGGCCCGAGCAGTGCCTCACGTGCTGGTCCAGCGGCACGGGGCTCGCGGGTGTCGGCGGGTACGCCTGGATCGCCATCTTCCACCTCTACGTGGGCCTGAGCTTCTCGGCCACGCTAGAGCTCGCGGCCGCGCTCTTCCCGCTGCTGTACGTCGCGGTGTTCGCGCTCGTGCTCGACAGGTCGCGCCTGCCGCCGGCGCGCGCCTGCCACTACTACGTGCCAGTCCCCGAGATGACCGTGGAGGAAGTGGGAGGCGCCGCCATCGCCGCTGCCAATAGCAAGGCCTCCGCAATGCATAAGAAGATCAAATCGGACAACGAGGACAAGCTGGAGATGGCCGACGCTGCCGTTGCCGACGCCGCCCAGTGTCGGGACGCGTCGACCCTCACGGTCCGCGAGAAACTGCGCTTCATCGCGACGCTCGGGCCGTACATCGTCCCGCTCACGGTCGTCTACTTCGCCGAGTACACGATGCAGACGGGCGTGTGGTCGGCCATCGGGTTCCCCGTCGACAGCGCCGAGGCGCGCGCGCGCTTCTACTCGGCCGCGGGGCTCGCGTACCAGACGGGCGTGTTCGTGTCGCGGTCCTCGGGCGTGCTCTTCCAGGCCACGCGCGGGGTGCTGTACCTCATGCCGGCGCTGCAGACGCTGCTGCTCGCGTTCTTCATCGCCGTGTCGGCCCTGCACTTCTGGTACAACTGGTCGCTGCTGGTGCTCTGCCTGGCCGCCGGGCTGCTCGGCGGCGGCGTCTACGTCAACGCGTACACGCTGCTGTCGAGGGAGACGCCCGCGAGCCACGTCGAGCTGGCGCTGGCCGCCGTCTCGGTAGGCGACACGGCCGGCGTCATGCTCGCGGACTGCGTCGGACTGGTGCTGCAGGGCTGCCTCTACTCGATCAACCGCCTGCCGGGCGCGGCCGTCGACGTGCAGTGCTGATAGTACTGAGCGTGATCGTTGGTGGTGGAACAAGTGCCGTTTTGGTTGGGAGCGTTGGCCAGTTGATAATATTATTTGCTGTGGCTAGTTTACAGATGCGGTTGGTAGTTCTACAAGAAGGCTGGCTGTGCTGCGACTGACGGACGACGGACGGGCGGACGCCTAGTATCGGACGTACTCGTCGATCATGTCGAGGTACTTGGCCTTCTTCTTGCAGTTCTCCCACATCTGCTTGGTCAGCGGCACCTTCTTGCCCGCGACGACCGTGGACAGCGCGCGCCGGCCGCCGAGCTTCTTGGGGATCTCGACGGGCGGCGTGGCCACGTGCTTCATGTGGCTCAGGCTGAAGCGGATGAGCTTGGTCGGGTGCGACTCGAGGATCATCTGCTTGAGCTCGCGCACGTCGGACGGCAGGCTCTCGGACTGCAGCTGCTTGGCCGGCCGGGCCTCGGACCGGTGCACCTTGACCTGGAACGGGTTGCTGCGCACGCCCATGGTGGTGGTGGTGATTGCTGTTTAACTTCGACGCTGTTGGTGGTGTGGTCGGTGGACCGCGACTTGTCAAGTGCGTGTCAGGATTTGGAATGCCGGGCCGGAAAAAAGTGACGGGGCTGGCTTGAAGCCCCCCCCCATGGCCCGCCCTCGGGCCTCGGGGCGCGAGTGCACCACGGGCAGCCCGTGGCTGGCCAGTGGCCGTCGATCCAGAGGGGGAAAGACGAGTGCGCGGCCCACGCGTCTCTGTCCGCGTGCGGGCGTGCGGCGGACCTGCTCATGTGCACCACGCCAGAGGGCCAACTGACTTGGTTTCACTATGCGACTTGGAATCTGAAGCCGAATCTCACTTGATGCGGGCGAGAGCCCGCTCCTGATTGGCCGACGAGCACCACGTCCCCCAGTCGCCGGGCCGTAACCCGCTCGTGCCGAAAAGATTAGACGACCCAATCGGCGGCGACTGCGCGGCCGTGGCACCGGACTATCTTGGCGTTTGTATTGACCGACCTGCCACGTTTGACTCGACGGGTTGAGCCGTCGGCACCAGTGGAGCGGGGTGATGGGTATGTCGCAGTCTCGTGCGCCGGGGGGGGGGGGGGGGCCCG
>JAADYG010000070.1:0-71160 GCA_023338115.1 Phytopythium boreale | reverse complement strand
CGCCGACCTGAACGAGACGTTTCTGGTCGGCAACGTGGACGAGGAGGGCGTGCACCTGGTCAAGACGGCGTTCGACTGCCTGGCCGCGGCCATGGAGCTGGTCCGGCCCGGCACCATGTACCGCGAGCTCGGCAAGCACATTGCAGCGGTTGCGAATGCTCAGAACTACTCGATCGTCAAGTCTTTCTGTGGTCATGGCGTCGGCTGGCACTTGCACGGCACCCCGAACATCCCGCACTACGCCAAGAACAAGGCCGTGGGCATCATGAAGCCCGGCCACATCTTCACGATCGAGCCGATGATCAACGCGGGCACGTGGCGAGACAAAATGTGGCCGGACGACTGGACGGCCGTGACTTTGGACGGCAAGCGCTCGGCCCAGTTCGAGCACACAGTCCTGGTCACGGAGACGGGGTACGAGATCCTGACTGCGCGCGAGAACGAGCCCGTGATGAAGTGGGACCCGGCCAAGCTGCAGCGCTCGTAAGCTGTGCGTGGCTGAGAGGAGGGGTATGCCGGAGGATGTCAGTCTACAGTACTCTATATAGTGTGTCGGCAACACCAAGCACTGGTCATGAAGGGTTAATCTCGCCATCTAATGCTCAATTGTAATCCGTGTGGCCGCTTGGAACCTGCTGTAGCCATTCGTAACCTTCAACACTTGTGTGCCGAATTTTGTGGCTCACGGTACCCCTGTACACTGTCAGTGAAACAAACGTTTGTTTGATTCGACGTATTATTCATTTCAATCGTTTGATTCACAATCAAACCAGTTCGCACCATTTTCGGGGAGCGTCCGTCTTGCACTGGCCGTCTCCAATACCGAAAAAGCCGAGGCGAAAGAAGCCCGCGGAACGGACGCCCTCGCCCGCTCTTTCCCTACTCGTCTGTGCGTCTTTGCGTCTACAGGGCGGGGTGCGCAGCGAAGATGGGCATCTCGGGGCTGCTGCCGGTGCTCAAGAGCATCACCGAGGCCAAGACGATCGACGAGTACCGCGGCAAGACGCTCGCCATCGACGGCTACTGCTGGTAGGCGCTCTCCCACTCCTCTCACGACTCGGATAGCAGGTTTGTTTGGGGCTAATGACGCGCTGTGGGGTGTATTACTAGGCTCCACCGCGCCATCTACTCGTGCAGCGAGGAGATTTGCCTCGGCCGACCCACCGACAAGTACGTCGCCCGCGTTTGCCTCCCAGTATTAAAGTCGCTGAAGGACTGACGCCTTCCCCCGTGAGTAGATACATCACATACTTTATGGAGAGGGTCACGGCGCTGCAACAGAACCAGATCACGCCGTACGTCGTGTTCGACGGCGGCCCGCTGCCCATGAAGAAGGGCACCGAGGAGGAGCGCCGAAAGTACGTGCGCCGCCATCTTCTGGACCCGGTGATCCTGGTGTCGCGCCGGTTCTGACTGGTTTCCTTGCGCGTACAGGTCGCGCCAGAAGAACCGCGAACTCGGCGTGCAGCACTACAACAGCCGCAACTTCGCTGAGGCGCGCAAGTGCTTTGTGCGCGCCGCCGACGTGTCGCCCTTCATGGCCTACCGCGTGATCCAGGTTCGGCGCGGGTATAGCAGCTCCTTCCCGGTCGTAAAGCCGACTCACGCTCTTGTTCTCGTTGCGGACAGGCGCTCAAGGCGCGCGGTGTGCGCTACGTGGTGGCGCCGTACGAGGCAGACGCGCAGCTCGCGTTCCTCATGAAGAACGGCCTCGCGGACGGCGTCATCACTGAGGACTCGGACTGCCTGCCCTTTGGCTGCCACACGGTGCTGTTCAAGATGGACCGCGACGGCGTTGCGCAGGAGATCCGCGCGCAGAACCTCAAGAAGAACAAGGGACTCATCTTCCATATGTTCACCGACCAAATGGTACAGCTCTGCACAAGATGAGGCGTGTTGTTCGCCCGCCGCTCCAGTTGCTGACATGTGCGTTCGCTGCTGGTGTCAACAGTTCCTGGAGATGTGCATCCTGTCCGGGTGTGACTACTTGCCGAGCATCCCCGGGTTTGGACTCAAGAAGGCGTACGCGGCCATCAAGCAGCACGGCAACGTCACCAAGGTATCCGCTGACTGGCAAAAGGTATCCATTTCGCCACATGCTCGTGCTGACAATATGGAATGCGTTTAAACTCTCGCTAGGTCGTCCGCGCTCTTCGGCTAGAGGGCAAGGTCCGCATCCCGCCCACGTACGAGGAGGATTTCAAGCGCGCCCGCCTCACATTCCTTCACCAGCGCGTGTACGACCCCATCACCAAGGTAAGCAGTGGCCAAGTCTATTTCCCCATTTTGTAGTATCTGACATGTGTGGCTCTCCCTTGCGTGTCGATATCAGCGGCTTGTGCCGTTGACGCCTGCCCCACCCGACGTGCTGGCGATGGGCATGGATTTCCTTGGCCCCATGCTGAGTGACAACGTCGCTACCGCAATTGCAGTCGGCGACATGGACCCAATCACCATGGAGGTGTTTCTGACGGATGGACGGTCTGCAGGGCAACAAGTACCACGGCAACTGGCTGCTGCCCCGCCCCCGTGCCAGCAACCACAGCTACTAGACCCAAGGATGTTCAGCCGCTACGCCGCTTTCAACGGCAGCGCGCCCGCTAATCCCAAGCCAATCAGCACAAGCCGGGTTTCCCCACCATGGAAACGTAAGTTCCCTCGGTCTTTCGGCGCCCAGCCTCGGACAAGCTTACTGCAGGCACTTTCGTCGTCCGCCAGCACTCCGGTTTCCAATGCTGGAGCGACGAGTACGAGCTCGCCGCTCATCAGCCGCTTCTTCGCTTCAGACCCCAAGAAGATGTCGCCCCCGAACGAACTGGAGAAGAAGAGCAGCTCGTCCAGCCTCGTGGCTAGCGAGGTGGATACTTCATTCGAGAGCCAAGACCCGACCGACATCGACGTCTCCAAGAACATTTCGTTCGAGCCGTCGGAGAAGAAGACGATTGGCGCAATAGTATCCGTGCCCAACACCAACAAGGAGAACTGCTCGCCAACGTTTGGCAAGTCAGCGAAGCCCACTGAAATTCCGGCAGTCAAGGAGAATGCGTTCGCGCGCATGATGCGTGCCGGTGCGCGACAGCAGAAGTCCAGCGGCGCCAAGCGTGGCGGGTTGGGAGCTGCTTCCAGTCGTCGCCCAGTCGTGAAGAAGCCCCGCACGCTCAGCTACCACGCGTCCAGCGTTCGCACGGCTGATGAATCGAAAACGACGAACCAGCGTGAACCAGACGCGGAGGCGGAGCCGGACCAACCCAGAGAGGAGCGTGCCCTCGCCAAGGATAACCAACGCGACGACGTCGACTCCCTCAGCAAGGAATCTGCTGGCGAGAGTGCTGCTCCCGCCGCCAAGGCCAAGCTGACGTCGAGCGGCAATTGGTTGGACCGGTTTCGATTCAAGGCGTAGGTTTGACCACCGTAAAGAATAGACGCAACACGTTTTCCTGTAGGCTAAGACGACGAGCTCGAAATTGGCGTTCCCCATTGATTGTCCAGCCAGGAAGGCGTTCGGTTGAAGTAGTGAGCAACTTGTGCGTCTTACACGTCCGCGATCTCTAGTTTACATAGCGGGCAGCTATTATTCTCCCGGATCCAGCCTTCAACGCATTCTACGGACCGAACGCAACAGAACATCAAGCTTTGCGTTAGTCGAACGCTCGACGAGCACACACCAGGGAGCCGATCGTGGTGACGCGCACCTTCGTGGAAGACGTGCGCGCAGGGAAGCGTGAGCGCCATGTCGTTGTGCTCGAAGGAGCACTGACAGATGATGCACCTGCGATGACAGCAACACAATCAGCACAATCAGAACTTCAACACGGTCACGGGAACTCACAATGAACCACCACGTACGACACGTCGGCCTGGTTGTCACCGCTCCAGCGATGCGTGGGCAAGCGGGAGATGACCTGCACAGCCATTTGCCGCCACCGCTCCTTCTTGACGTCGCCCACCTGCTCGCCAAGCTGCAGCAGCTCCTCGTACGTCATGTTGTCCGGGTCAATGTCGTTCGGCTGCGCCAGCAGCGCCGACGAGACGCGCGGCTCTTGTCGATGGGGCAAGTACGCACTTGCAGAGGCGAACCCTGCCGGACTCCTCTCTTCGCGCACTGGCAGCTGCTCACGGACGCGGCGAAGCCGGCTTTCGTACTCCTCATACGCCGCGATGTTCTACAGTAGAATGTTCGTTGTCAACCGCCAGTTAGCGCACACAACGCAACATCCCAACAGGACACCTCTGATCGTTACCTCTTGCTCCTGAAGGTACCGCGCCAATGCGAGAGACGCTGCTTCGTCGTCGTCGCGACGCACTGGGGACCGAGGGGGCGACGGCGACGACGAAGCAGGGGCGGTTGAAGACGACGAGGAGATGGAGCGACCACGAGACGGGGATGGCGAACGCGGCGAGCGTTCCGACGGCGAGAATGACCACGCCGACGACAAAAACTGCTGCTGCTGTGGGCGCTCATCATCTGACTCGGTGCTGAACCTGTGAGTCACCGGAGAAGATTCTCGCTCGGGAGTTGACGCTCTTCGTTCGGGAGACTGCGCGACGCGTCGAGGTCGTGGTCGCGGCAGCGGGAGCGGCAGCGGCAGCGACTCCGTTGGCGTAGATGGAGACGCCACGACGCGTCCAGACGGGCGAGACAAAGCTGACGACGGAGGTTGCGGCGCTGGGTCTCGGTTCCACACAAAGTCTAGCTGGCGGCGGCTGCGACTTGTGGCCGACAGCATCGAGTCGGTGCGCGCGAACCGCAGCGGGCGCTCGAGTTGCTCGCCGCGGTCGGCCGAGCGGGGACTTTCGCCGCAAATGTCGTCTGCGGGCAGCGTTCGTCTGGCGGACGCCCGGGAGCTTCGCCTGTCAACCGAGCCGCTGCTCGAGGTTGGAGTAGAAGACCAGGCTGCGCGCGACTCCTGGCTCGGACTGCGCCGCGCGGTCGGACTCGTCAGATCGATCAGGGTTGATGTCTGCATGGAGAATGTAGTGTCGATGCACACGTTAGTGATCGTTGGCCCAGCGGCGAGGAGCTACGGTTGGGAGAACTACGGTTGGAATTCCAGCGCTCACCACTTCAGGCGATCGCGGCGTGGACACTTCGGGCACGTTGCTTTCGTTCTATGCGATCAACCCACAGGTGAGACATCGCAGAGCGATTAGCTGCAGCACCGCATGAATATTGCGCTTGGCAACCCACCGCTTGGGTCTCGAGCAGCAGCTTGGCGTGCGAGCGCTCGAGCCGGATAAACCGTCGCTTCAGGCGCGCGTACTTCTTCTCGAGGTGGTCGCGCTGCTGGCGCTCGCGCTCGTACGCCGTCTCGAGCGAGCGGACGTGCCGCTCGATGCGCTCCAATTGCTCGAGCTCCATCGGCGCCTACCCTACAGAATGGAGGAATGCATCAAAGGGGCGGGCAGCGGCGGCCTTTTGATTTTGTCGCGCCATCTCCCGCGCCAAAAACTCGATTCACTAATCAGATACCGGTATTGGAAGAGGGAGACGGTATTTACCGGTATGACGGTAGCCATCTTTCTTACAATATATTGAATTTCATTATCAGACTAATTGATTATATTATCAGCCACGTGTCATGCCGTGTTCGTGCCAATAATTTTGCAGGCTTGGGTGAGTTTCTTTTGGAAGATCTTCTTGGATTGCCGGCCGGCCACCTCATTCGCGGACTCATCGCCTTGGAGGTCGAAGCGTCAGGTTCCAAGGGGCGAGGCGATGGAGGCGGTGCTGGACGCTCGCATGCAGCGGCTTGCCGTGCTCACGGCGGGATGGAGCGCTGTGTGGGCGGTCTGCCTGAACGCGGTGCCAGCTGGCGCGAGCGGGAGGAACCACATTGTGACGCTGAACGCGGCGCACGGGGTGGTGTGTACTCTCACGGCGGTTGCAACGCTCGTATTCTCGCTGGATACGGCCAACTCGGTGGCCGTGTCGCTCGCGTTCTTCCTCGTGGACCTTGCGGCCATGCTGCACGCCGACGGGCTGCAGAAGCTGCACTCGATGCACCGATCGCGCGTCATGGACTACGCACACCACTTCATTGGCCTGTTCTGGGGAACGATCTTCTACACGCACGAGGCGACGGTGTGCGGACCAGCGCTGGGCAACCCGTACGTGTGGATCCAGACCAACGAGGTGAGCACGGGGTTCTACAACTGGTACCGGCTGACCAACAACCGCGTCGCGGGCGTGCTGTTCGCGGCCTCGTTCTTCCTCTCGCGCATCGTGTTCAACACGTTCTACTTCATCCCGCGCCTGATGCGCGAGTGCGACCAGCGGTACCTCGTGGGCTGCGTGCCCTTCTTCGCGCTCCAGTATGTGTGGTTCGCCATGATCGTGAGGAAGCTGGCGCGCGCCGCCGCGCCGGCGCGTGGCGCCAGCGCCCCATCCTCCCGCGGCAGCAAGGAGGGAACAAGCTCGACGGCGGAAGAACAAGCCGCAGGTGCGAAGAAACTCGCGTAGGCGCGCAAGAGTTGCCGTTCGTCTGCCTTCCTGGCTGCCAGCATCCCCATCATCGCGGAAGGGTGGCCGGAAGCCCCACAGCGCTGTGGTCTATAATAACAGGTGCATTTGGCAGTTGGCATTGGTAGAAATGTATGTCACTTTTTGATTTGGGACAGGCATAGAAATTCGAATGCTTTTGGCTGTCTCTTGCTCCATTTTTTTTTCTGGAGGCGTCAGCGGCAGAAGTGAGGGCGGAAAAAGAAAAGTGAAGCCGGCTACGGTACTGTCCAGTACCACGCTTCTCGGTCGCCCAAATCAGGGCTATTTTGGGTAAATAAGAACTGTTTTAACTTCGGGGCCCGTTCTTCGCTGACAGAGGGTGGAAAAACAGCAACAGAAACAGAAAACAGCAGGGAACACCACACCAAAGCAAACAATGAAACGGTGCTACGCTTCCGCCGCCGCCAACATCGAGACGCCGCCCGCGCTGCGCGACTCGCGCAGCCACTTCGGAACCATCGGCCCGCACTTCACGCCGCCGCCGCTGCTCCCCCCTCCGCAGTACGTCTCTGTCTTGTATAGGGCTGTCGGTGCTAAAAGCCGTTCGTTCTTCCCTCTCCTCGGAGGTGGAGCGAACGTTCCAACGTAAAGCTACAACAGCCAGTTTTCCGTCCGGATGTCTGGGAAGGGCGCACGAACAAGAAATTGAGGCCCAATTTCTTATTTTCGTCGCATATTTCGAATGAACCGCGCGGGAACACGCCGGGAACGCAGAGCTAACGCGCGCGAATCCATGCCCCACAGATTGATCGAGGCCACGACCGGCGTCTTGCCGCTGCCGCCGCCGATCGAAGCAGCGTCCGGATTCCAGCCGCGATCTGTCGGGATGCCGCCGCCACCACCACAAGGCGCGAACCCGTCGGCACAGATGAAGGTCGAGGCGCCGCGCGCTCCGCATCTGTACCCGTCGCAAAGCCTCTTTCCTCGCGACAGCGCCGCCACGGACGCTATGATCGGGCTCAAGACGCTCGCCACCCACGCGGGCGCTCAGGCGCACATTGGAACGCCGCCGCGGCCGCTCCAGCTACCATATCGCGATCAACAACAACGACAGCACATACAACCTCAGCAGCAACAGCAACAGCAGCAGCGCGCGCGTCCAAGTCACGGTTACGACCTGCCAGCGCTGCATATTCCACAGCCCCAGCAGTACCTCGACCACGCGCGGACCGGAGGCGACTCCGCGACCCCAGTTAGACCGGACGGAGGGCCACTACAGCAATCCTTGCTCCCGCCGCCGGCAATCACACGACGTGGCGAGGAGGCAATCACCCAGCGCCAGCAACCGAGCGACGTCCATTCGAGTCCTGCCACGGTTGGTTTGGCCCGGCGATTGCCGTCCATGACGCAGTCGCCTCCTCCTCTTATGTCACTGCTTGGTCGGAAGAACAATCGGGGTGAACCGAGAGTCCACGGCAGCGCTCCGTCGTCACAAGCGATGTGGGATAATGCGTCCCAGGGACGCCTAGACCCGACGGCTAGCCCGCCGCGACCATTGAGTGAGTTGATTTGTGTGCTTCTCTGGACAAAGACGATGTATTGACGGATGTTGTGGCCATGTGAACCATCTACAGCTTCACCACCGCGCTACCCACCATCAAAAATGGCTAGGCGCGTCCAGATCGTCAATCCACTCGTGACCAAGCCGCTCAGCGGTACCGTCACAACTGTCCACGTGCCCTCAAGCTCACCGGTAGCTCGAGCCGCGTACGTTGGACATAGCTGGTGGCTGTTCATCTCATGTGTTTCGTGGGTGTTCCTAACATCCTGTCTTGCGTGCTTCACTTCCAATGTATTAGCGCTCCTGAGGCCGCGGTGCGACCTGTACCGGTCACGACAACAATCAAGCCGCCGCCCCTCGTGCGTCGCGTATCCAACGGCCAATGGCGCCATGAGCTCGCGCCGCGCGACCGCACCAAGACGCGAGAGCGCATCCAACGCGGGCTGCATAAGCAGTGCCATGGCGACTACGACACGCTCGTGAGCGTCCTAGCAGCGATGGAGGAGGAGCTGGTTCACATCCGCACCAATTCCCGCGAGCATTACTTTGACCAGGCACTGGAGCTGAGCAACATGATCGCGTCGGCACAGCTTGAGCGCACGACCGCGACGCCGCCATCCCCTCCGCGGTGAATCGATACAGGCAGTATAAAGCCCCCGCCCTGCACCCAAATGACTGCGCCGCACGAAATACGCCAGCGTAAATGCGCCTCAAGCCAACTACAATGAGATAGATACAACTCAAAGACCGTAAACAAAGGAACTGAATAAGAACTTTCAAGTAAATTGAGCGTTTACAGAGCTTCACTTCAACATACGTTCACTTCAACCAGAACAGATTGGTCGGCAACTTCAACTTCCACGCCATCTGTCGCCCGACCGAAAGAAAGAACAGGTTGAATGCCAATTTTCAACATTTCGCTGGTTTCTTTTCGTAAATTTGCGGAAATGAGAGTTCAACCGCCGCCCTCTCCGCATTTAGTGACGCCATGCCAAGTCCAAGTCCCTTTCGCAAAGGGAAAGAAAGATCCAAAGACACCGCGCACTTTCTCGTCGGTCGATACTGGAGTGAGCATGTCAGCGATGCAGTTGCGCGACATCCGCGAGATGGGCGAGGCGCTGACGAGCGCGCGCGCGCTGTGTCAACAGGCGCAGTACGACAAGGGGGTGGCGCTGTACCAGTCGACGCTGGCGACGCTCGCGCAGTTTGTGCGCCGCATGACCAAGATGGCGGAGCGCCAGCCGTGGCTGCAGGTGAGCGAAAGGCGCGCTTGGCTCGATGTCAACGGGACGCTGACGAATTTGGTGGCGTGTTATGTGTGAACAGATGCAGATTGAGCTCGAGAACGAGCTGAATCTGATCGTGGACTACGTGGAGCTCACGCAGGCGTTCAAGCTCCCGCCGGGCACGGCCGCGCGTCATCTGCACCACCACGAGCAGCCGCAGCTGTCGCCCTCTGTGGCGCGGCGTCGCTCGCCGCCGGATGCTCCCTCGGGGCCGCCCGGATGGGAGGTCTACACTCCTGACCAGCGCCGGCCGGTGCGTCTACTACCTCTTCAGATATGCGTTCTCGTTCTTTCTGACCAACGCTTACGCAATGAACAGCCCAGCAGCAGCGAACAGCCTTCCGACCCGGACGTGTGGGCGCCACCGTCGCCCGAGCAGCTGCAGCGCGGTCGTGTACCGAATGCGCGCGCGCCGCCGTCATGGGCCAACGACAACAACAACAACAACAACAATCGGAACCCGCCGTACGTATCGATTCTTGTGTGCTGCTCGAAGGCCGAACGTTGTCCACTTGTCGCGGGGCAACACATCGCCTTTTCGGTGGTTCTCTGCGTGCTTTCGACTTCTAACCGATCGTTTCCTACTTACTACGATAGACGATCGGGACCAAACAAGCCCAGCGCTCGTGGGAATGGGGCAGGTCGCGGTGTTGGAGGTGGAAATGGAGGTGGCGCCGCTGGACCTTCCGGTCGCCGCACGCCGGGCGATGACGGTCGACGGCCACAGCAGAGAGATGCGCCGTCTTCTCGCGACCGTCGCGCCAACGGATCCAAACCCAACAGCAACAACGGCAACGCGGCGGATGGAGGCTTGCGCGCCGCTCGTCGCGAGAATGAAAAGGCAAAGCCGCCGACTTCTGGTGGTGCTCCGGGCTCCGGGTCGGGCAAGAAGAAGTACTCGGACCTCGCGCGCGAGGAAGGCATGGTGGATCTCGAGCTCATCGAGATGATTGAGCGCGACATTGTCGACTCGGCGGCTAAGATCACGTTCGAGCAGATCGCCGGTCTCGAGCACACCAAGCAACTGCTGCAAGAAGCCGTCATGCTGCCGCAGATTGCGCCGCATTTGTTTGCGGACGGGCGACTCAAGCCGTGTAATGGCGTGTTGATGTTCGGCCCGCCTGGAACGGGCAAGACGTTGCTGGCAAAGGCTGTCGCTAACGTGTGCAACTCGACGTTCTTCAACGTGTCGGCATCCACTCTCGCGTCGAAGTACCGAGGCGAGTCGGAGAAGATGGTGCGCGTGCTGTTCGACATGGCGCGCTACTACTCGCCGTCCATCATCTTCATGGACGAGGTTGATGCTATCGCCGGGGCGCGCGGCGGAGCGCAGGAACACGAGTCCAGTCGACGGTAAGCCAATTGCCGGAGATTTGTATCTCGTTGGCTTGAGTTGTCCTTTTCTAATGTTTGTGTGTTGTGTTGTGAACGCGACCGGCAACGACACAGCGTCAAGACGGAATTGCTCGTGCAGATCAACGGCGTGTCCTCTGGCGACCCCGCAGATCCGAACAATCGAGTCATGGTGCTCGCAGCGACGAACCTGCCGTGGGAGCTTGACGAAGCCATGCGCCGCCGCCTTACCAAGCGCGTCTGTACGTGGCAATATCACAGTGCCAGTTGCTTGCCAGGGTCGACACGAGACCAGGTCTCACGACCCTAATGTGTTGCTGTGGCATCGTTGACGCAGACATCCCGTTACCCGAAGCAGTGGGCAGACGTCAGCTCTTTAAGCTCAACCTCGAGAAGGTCGATGTTGCGTCCGACGTAGACTACGACAAACTCGTCGCCGCGACTGAGGTACCGATAACCAAATTGCTGTTAGAAGAGGGGTTCTTGATATGCTAACCCGGTAACGTGTCCGTGTGCTATCCGCAGGGCTACAGTGGTGACGACATTTGCGGCCTGTGCGAGACGGCAAAGATGATGCCGGTTAAGCGCTTGTACACCCCGGAGGTTCTCAAGGAACTGCATCGCAAGAAGCAGGAGGGCGCGTCCGAGGAGGAGCTCCAGGCGCACGAGAAGAACGCGCTCGTGGTCACTTGGGAGGACTTCCAGACGGCGCTGGAGAACGTGTCCAAGTCGGTCGGACACGATCAACTCGAGAAGTTCGTCAAGTGGGAGGAGGAGTTTGGCTCCAAGTAGAGACGGCAAGGATCTCGAGAGTTCCTGTCAAGGACATGTACGATGCATTTTGTCACCCGCGTTACGGTTGATGGTAACTCATGCTGCCAGTAGCACAGAAGCTGGCGTGGGAATGAAAGCCTTCCTCGTCGCTTGCTCTTTCTCGTGTGGTTGACGGCTTAGAGCTTGCGCTTGAGTAGGCCGGACAAGAAGTCGAACGAGTTGCCGTCCGGGTACAGCTCAAGCCGCGCGCCGTCGTCGACGCCCTCGGCCAACAGGCAGCCAGTGTTCGTAAGGCCCTTGATGACCGCGGATGTCTTCTTGCCGGTGCCTTCGCCCGCCGCGCTATCACTCACCTCCACGACCTGATCCGAGTGCAGCCAGCGCTGCAGGTAGTCGCTCAGGAACGGGTCGAAGCCCTTCTCCAGGAACAGCGCCTCCATCGGCTCGTACGCATTCAGGAACGCCGCCAGGAACTCCTCCCTGTCATCATGAACACAGTAATACCCTCACAGTTAGTGATGCTCGGCGATGAATGTCGTAGCCAGAGCAGAGCAAGACGCACTTGGTGACGTTGCACGGCTCGTCGGCGGTGCCGAGTACGTCCTGCAGACACGTCGTGGGCGACTTGTTCGAGATGTTGAGCCCGATTCCTGACACATACGTAGCACAGTTCGTCAACCTCGCCGGAAACATCAGAGTGCATTTGCCCAATTCGTTTACGCACCGGTGGTGAGGTGGAAGGCGCCGTCGCGGTAGTCGGACTGGCAGAGGATGCCGCCGATCTTGACGCCGCGCGCGTAGATGTCGTTGGGCCACTTGATGCGCACGGCGTCGGCTCCGGGGCGCACCTTCTCGACGGCGCGCACGACCGCGAGCGACACGAGGTACTGCGCGAAGGGCAGCGTGCTGCCGTCCGTGAACTTGCTCGAGAAGGAGAAGGTGAGGCAGCCCGCGGGCGCCGACCACGTGTTGGAGCCGCGGCCCTTGCCCTGCACCTGCAGCTCCGTGAAGCACACGAGCCCCGCGGGCGGCGGCGGGCGCAGCGTCTCGTGCAGCAGCGTCTGCGTCGACGGCAGCTGCTCGCTGAAGAGCACGACGCCGCCCAGCTTTTCGGTCTGCAGCAGCGGGAACAGCTTGGACGGCACCGCGCTCGCGTCCGCCGACTCGCGCAGCGAGTACGAGGGCGCCGCGCGCGCCAGCCAGTCCTGGAGCAGCCGCGCGTGCCGCTCCGAGCGCGCGTAGTACCGCAGTTCGTCCGCCATGAGCTTCGTTCCGCCGGGCATCGACCGAAGGTCGAGGTCGATTGGGGAATGTGGTGGGGGAAGGATGACCTCTTGGATCAATTTCAAGTCACAGAAGTGAATTAAAGGTAGTGCCCTGTCATTGTAGTGCTGTCATTGTAGTGAAATACGCGCGAGATACTGACATGATCTGGTTGATGTGGTTGCGCATGGTCAAGACTCTTAACCATTGACTCAAGAGTGCGAACACCCTGAATGTTATCGATAATAAGGATGCGGCCTTCGATAGGTTCTCTGTGCGTATGTTTCTATTGAAGGAGCGAGCGCCTCGATATCGCGTTGGGTCGTGTTACGATGCGTACGGCGCGTGTGACTCCTAGTCGAAGCGCATAAAGAACGAGGAGCTCGGGTCGATGTACTTGGTGTCGACCGCAAAGCCCGGGCCCATGGTCGAGCTCACGTGCGCCGCCTTAATGTACTTGCCCTTGGCGCCCTCGGGTTTGGCGTCGCCGAGCGCCACCATGAAGGCGCGCACGTTCTCCAGTAGCGCCTCCTCCGAGAAGCTCGCCTTGCCCACGCCCGCGTGGATGATGCCCTTCTTCTCGGCGCGGAACTCCACCTGGCCGCCGCGCGCTGCGGCGATCGCGTCCGCCACCTCCAGCGTCACCGTGCCCAGCTTCGGGTTGGGCATCAGGCCGCGCGGGCCCAGGATCTGCACCATTTAAGTTCAACCCACACATGGTCAGCTTCTCGACTTGTTAACGAAACGCGCCTGCTGTCTCTGGGTGTACATACACGAGCGACGCGGCCGACGAGCGGCATGACGTCCGGCGTAGCGATGCAGCGGTCGAACTCGAGCTTGCCGCTCTGCACCTGCTCCACGAGGTCTTCGGCGCCGACGATGGTAGCGCCCGCGGCCTTGGCCTCCTCTGTTCGGGTGATATCCAAGCAGCGTAAGCGATATGCGAACAGATACCTCCAGGTCGTCGCCAGCAAGAGACGAGAACGCACCGGCCTTGGCGCCGCGCGCGAACACGGCGATGCGCACGACCTTGCCCGTTCCGTTGGGCAGGCTCACGACGCCGCGCACGCTCTGGTTGGGCTTGCGTGGGTCCACGCCGAGCTGCACGGCAATATCGATCGTCTGTTTTCGGGGTGCCAGCAGGTCCGTTAGTCGGCGCAATAAAGAGCGAGGGAAGGAGACCGGCGTCACGGCCACAGCGTACCTCGTCAAAGTTCCGCCGCGCATTCTCCTTGCACTTGGCGACGGCCGTCTTGATGTCGAGCTGCGGCTGCGGCAGGCCCGTGTTGCGCGGCTTGAGGGCGAGCGCGAAGGGCGAGCGCTCCGGCGCCTTGCTCGCGTCCACAGTGGACGCCGAGCGGATCCAGCACGAGGCCGAGCGCGCGGCCTGCGCCTGCGCCTTGGCGGCCGCGCGCGACGTCACCAGCAGCGCCTGCATGCTCACGAAGGTCGGTCGGTAGCAGCGGATAGCGTCCAAGTCGATCGGTCCCCCCAATAAAAAGCGGCCGCTCCGTCGCGCTTCCTTCCACCACTGGTTGAGTCGGAAACTTGCCCCTCGTGAAAGATAATTTTCGGGACCTATCCCTAACTTTAGTTTTTTGTTCGAGGGACTTCTAGTTTGGGTTTTAGATAAGGACAGGAACCGTGAATAAGAAGAGCGTGCTCAGAATAGTCGCCACGTTGACAAGCAAACCTGACGGACACTTCTGTACCAAGTAACTCGACAAGAGTACGGAGCGGCCATGACGCGCGTGTTGGCGGCCGCGCTGGTAGCGATGGCGGCCACTTTGTCGGGAACCGGCACGGCATCTCGATGCAGCAGCCTCAACGGTCCGTTCTGCGCCGGTGTGGGCGTCCAGTTCGCACTAGAGACGCCGCTGTACGCGTCCAAAGACCTCGACCAGGAGGTGGGTCGAGTTGCCTTGTCATGCTGTTTCCGACGACAAAGTGACTTACTATTAGAATGTTGCACTGCGACTATACAGACGGACGACCAGGCGGAGATCTCCAAGCGCGTCAAGATCGAGAACGTGCTCAAGCAGTACGAGCTGCAGGAGGCAGCGAGCCAGGACCAGGAGATCGACATCTACGTCGACGTCGAGATGCTGCTGGAGGAGGGCGCGGTGCTGCTCGGCGAGCTCGACAACGAGCAAGACAGTCCGCTCGCGGGCGCGTTCGCTTTCAGTAGCGAAGGCGGCGCGTTCGAGCTGCTCGAGAAGATGGACGGCCACGAGCTCAAGGTAGAGCAAGAGCTCTTGAGCTACTTGTTGACTGCCTCAACTTCAGCATTGACACCGTATATACATTCGTACAGGACTTTTTCGAGCTGGCGCTGGACGAGGTGCTCCAGTCGGTGGAGGTAGCACTGCAGGACCTGTCGCCCGAGGCGGCGCAAGGCGTACGCACGACCGCCCGGCAGATGAAGGCCGTCTCGGACTTCTCGACGTACTCGTTCCAGCGGCTGGACGACACGCTGCGGGCCACGGTGCGCCGCCGGTTCGCCAACCACCGGCTCGTGGAGCTGCAACAGACGTTCGAGCGGCTCGTGGTCGCGCGCACGGCCCAGGACAGGCAGCTCGCGTTCGAGATGTGCATCTTCCTCTTCCAGCTCGCGCAGGAGCAGGCGACCTCCACGAAAGCTGCAACTGACGGCGGAGATGACGCCACTGGTGTCTCTGCTACTGCGAATGCTAAGTCGGGCGCGGGTCCGGGCGCGGGCGACGCGGCAGCGAAGGAAACGGCGCAAGCGTAGCCATTATCTAGAACTGTGAATACAGCAAGTGTGAATACCCAACGGTGCTCTTCAAGTGTACGAGTGCGGTACAGTAGTGCAATGTGATCCTCCAAGTATACTCAGATGTTGTATCAGATTTGTGCCTGACTCCGAGCTCCACCAAACCAAACGATCCTGACAGCGGAAATGGCGGGAAGACTCGGCGGTCGCGGAGGCCGCGGCGGCTTCCAGGCATCCGAGGGCGACTGGCCGTGCCCGAATCCAGGGTAAGTGGCACTAGTAGATGTTGCCGTGGTCTCTGTCTGCCTATCTGCGGGTGCTATGAGCTGGTACTGAACGCTGTCGATCGAAATTGAGGACAGATGCTCCAATATCAACTTTGCGCGGCGCGACAAATGCAACCGATGCCAGACGCCGCGACCCGAGGGCGCAGGAGGTGCTGGTGCGCCCAAGCTGGCGGCCTCACTCGACTTCCGCGGCCCACCGGGGCTCTTCCAGGCCGGCGACTGGGCGTGCAACACGTGCGTGCTTCTGGGTCGCGCTCGGGGCGAATGTTCAGGTCTAACGATAGTCGCAACGAATGCCTGGGGCTCAGGTGCGGCAACGTTAACTGGGAGCGACGCAACGAGTGCAACATCTGCAAGAGCGCCAAGCCTGGCATGCCTGGACTGGTACAAGCGGCCGCTGTCCATAAGATGTCAATCTATCCATCGACATGGCTGACGCGCTGCTCTGCACCGCTATCTATCAACAGGACGAGAAGCGCGATGGGGCTGGCGGCGGGTTCAACGAGCGGCAAGAGCGGTACGAATCATGAATTCCCTCTTCCTTTCTTGTCAACGAACTGCTCGTCCACTGACCGGCGGGTGCTGCCTTGATCGACAGGGTGGCGTCGGCCAAGGCGGAAATCGACGAGGACGGCTACGACGACTTTGGCATGAAGAAGAAGGTGGGGACGAGCAAAACTGTGCGCCGTGGTCGTGAATCAGGTGGTGACCGGGTGTGGCCCATGGTGACCAGAAAGTGAAGGCGTCCAAGGCGGAGAGGGAGGCGGCGGCTCTCGCGCGCCTGCACCAGTCGTACAGGTATTAATTCCGCGAGTGCCATTGCTGATGCTATGTGCATCAGGGCTAACTTTACGGTCGTGCAGCGGCATCATCCAGCCTCCGGGCAGCGTGTCGGCTGCTGTTCCAGCTTCTTTGGCCGCCCCAAGTCGCCAAGATCCTCCTGCACCACGTGACAGCAAGCCGACGACGTCACACGCCGACAAGGCGCCGTCTCCGACGACAAGGCGTGATGGAGAAAGTGAGAAGAAGCGTCGAAGCCGCTCGCCGGAGCGGAGCCGCCGCGAACCGACCGGGGCGTCTCGCCGCAGTCGCAGCCGCAGCCGTGATCGCCGCCGGCGAAGCTCCAGCCGCGACAGGAACCGCAGTCGTCAGCGCAGTCGCAGTCGGAGCCGAGGGCGCGACCACCGCGACAGTCGGCGCCGGTAGGCTGCAAGTTGTTGATAAAGATGGCGAAGCAACTCGGCGAACATGTGTAAATGCAAAGCATCCGACTGGAATTTTGCGTCCCCATGCAGCAAGAGCGCGCCTCTTACACACGAAAAATAAAAGGGAAAAAGAAATAAACTCCGTCCAACTCGTTCCTACCACCAGACTGCCTATCGGGCGTCCCAATAAGCAGTCCGCACCACCACTTCCACAACACGCAACGACGCGTAAATATGGACGGCAACTCCCACCCGCCGGCGCGCTTAGGTCTGCTGGATGGAGCCACGGGCGCGGTCGACGATCGCCTTCACGTACACAGGCGCGATCTCGAACAGGTTCTTCAGGATGATGTCCGGTACGTTGAAGTTCTTCTCGCGCTCGTCCGTCTCTTTGTCGACGATCACCTTGACCGACCAAAGCAGCAGGCAACCGTTGCCAGTCGAATCGCTAAAGTTGCGAAGCGACGCTCTGTAGGAACAGGGAAGCAATAAACAAACAACCATATATAAGTACAGGCTTGCCAGTTGAATGGCACATGTGAACAAGTCACGCACGCTGTGGTCTTGTTGCGGCGAATGTGGTCCGAGGACTTGGGGTGCGTCGGGTCGTCGCGCACGGTCCGCGAAATGTAGAAGACGCTGCCGTCCGCATTCTCCTGCTTCTGGTTGACCGTCAGGCTCTCTTCCTTGATAGTGCCGCCGCTGTGCGCGTCGTTCGAGATCGTCAGGTTCTCCACGCGGCGAACGTACTTGGTGTTTGAATCGATGTCCTCAAGAAGCTGGAAGCAACAAACCGAGTCAGCACTGTCCTCTGCACTCCACAAAGAGTCTCGCAAAGCGTAAAGACTTACCTCGGACGACTCCATGAACGGGAAGTTCTTCTCGAAGGTCGCGTCGCCAATGCACTCCCACAGGTCCTCCATGACGACCTTGGCGTCGCAGTTGTACAGGTGGTGGCGGAAGAAGATGCCCATCTCGTCCTTGTTCATCTCGTACTGCACCTGCAAGCCAAAGTACGTCATGGTCGAGGTCTTGGGGTTGCGGAACGCAGCCTCGCACTGCGTGAGCTGCTTGTCAGCGCTCGTGAGCGCCTCGCGCGCAAGCTCCAGTAGCTGGTCCTGGAACGAGCTCGACTGGATCTGCAGCATCGACGGCGCCGAGGCCGACGAGATCGTGTTGGACAGCGCCGACGGCGACGTGGTGGACGACGACGACGAGTTCAGGATCATATCCAGCGAAGGCATCTGCTCGGTGGAAAGCAATCAATACACGGTAAGTATTGCCCTCAAGCCACGCACAAAACTCGAGGATGACAAGGGCACATACGTTGAGAAGCGGCTGCTTCGTGAAGTAGTCCTGCAGCCGCTGGATGAACTTCATCTGCTCCATGAGCGTCTTGCGCAGGAACTCGTTCTCCTGGTCCACGCGGGCGCGGATCTCGGCGTGCTGCTCGGCTTCCTGCTTCCACCCGAGCTCCGTGTTGTGCTCCGACGGCTCGGACGACTGCAGCACCTCAATCTGCTCCTTCAGGTCCTTCACCTTGGCACGGAGCGCAATCAGCTCGTCCTTCTGACGCTGTCGATGCTTACGCGCAGCCTTGGCAATCTGCGCACGCCGCTTGGCCTTGGGATCCAGGTACTCCTCGGGCTGCTTGCCTTCCTCGCTCGACCCGCCGTCACCGTTGTTGCTGCTGGCCGCCGACGCAGTGGTCGCGGGGGCCTTTCGCTTCTTGGTGTTGGTCTTGGCGGGCTTCTCCTTGGCACTGGAAGCAGCAGTCGTGGTGCTAGCCGCGGAAGAGGCTGCCGCCGACGTCGTGGCGGTCACAGGCGGGGTCATCCCGGGCATGATCATACCACCGGTGCCGTTCAGACTGGGGAACATGGGCGACCCCGCGCCCATGAGCGGGCTCATGCGGTGGATGGGGGCGAGCGAGCCGTTCGCAGCCGACATGGTGGTCATGCCCATCGGCAAGCTCATGCCCATCGGCAGCCCCGTCCCGCCATTCATGGCCATACCGGGGTTCATGCCCATGCCGGCGCCTCCGCCCGCGCTCTGGAGAGCCTGCGTGAGGCTGCCGTTCGCCGGTAGGCCGTTGCTCGAGGCCGCGGCCGACGCGTTGCGCGGGTTGGTCGCCTCGCGCAGCAGGTTGTGGAACGCGTCCATGGTCTAGTTTCGCGCTATCAACACCAGTATCCACGCCAACGGTTAGCATCCCATACAAACGGCAGCATGCTCGCGTGGTGGTGACGGCCTTTCTCCTTATCCGCCACGGCAACATATCCAACGCGGAGGGGAAACCGACCGAGTCACTCACCTGTTTGAAGGACGACGGGCGGAAACGCGAAAGGCGGGGGTACGTCTTGTTTGGGCGCCTTTGACTGGAGGGATTGTGCTGCACGCGCGGCTGATTACGGACTGGCGGCCGTAGCAGTGCCCGCGGGTTTACGTAAGCGCGGGCGCCAGTGGTCTCCCGCCGCGCTGGAGGCAAAACGTCCGTGAAATACTGACGAATTAGAAGGCAGTCAAGAAATTTAAGGACTTTCAATTGGTTGATTCTGCAAATCGATCGGGATCAGAGCCGACCGCGAACCGCACTTAACAGTAAGTTCACTTCCACGAGAACAAACCGAACGTCAACCGCCAGTCACCGAGCGTGTGGGTTCCCTTCCCAGAACCTACGGTACGCGCAGCCGACTTGTTGCGCAACGGCATACAAATCGTCAAGTAGAGGGAGAGGACGACAAGAGGGGAAGGTGTGACATGAAGTGGATAGGGTTGATTACTTCTCAGAGAGCAAGCTTTTGACCAACATTCTTAAGTTCGCAGTAGAACCTAAAATAGTGATCCTAAGACGCCCAAAACTATTACATGTTGCACTTTGCAACCCGAGGCAACAACCAGTCCTTTCTGAATCAAAAGCAGCACACAAACGGAAAGCAACGCCGAGACAGGCGGCTTGCGTTGCATATCTGATGGCAAGCAATATGGCGGATCCATCGACGACCAAGCGGGATCCGGCGGCGCGTCAGGACGCAGAGCCTCCCCGCTTCTCTGGGAAGAAGAGCGAGTCGCAGGCGGCCTGCTGCGGGTCCAGCGCTGGTTGCGGCGCTGGCGCTGCTGAGGGGTGGGTCGCATGGCTGCAGTACTCGTTGATCTATATTAACGTGTGGAACTGAAGTCTTTTGACGGGGCATGGTGCGCTTCTGGTAACCTGGATGCAGCTGCACGGATGTCGTTGTCCAAAAGGCGGAAAAGCCGAAACGGAAGTCGTCGGCAGCGCACCGTCGACGCATGGCCAACCAGATCCCGGAGGATATCCAGAACGACCCGGGACTCGCGAAGGCCATTGAGCAGGTGCTGCTTCCTACTCGCATGGCACCTGCATTGGCGATAAACCACGGTGAACGGGCATTGACGGGCTGTTTTGTCTGGGTGCAGCTGCCGTGGAACTACAACTTTGAGATCCGAAAGACGATCTGGCGCGTTCGACAGGCCGGCAGCAAGCGCGTCGCGCTCCAATTCCCCGAGGGTCTGTTGCTGTACTCGTGCGTCATCTCGGACATCATCGAGCGCTTTACTGGCGCGGACACGATCATCCTGGGCGACGTACGTATGGATATTGCCAGATATGTTTGTTTCTTGTGTCGCGGGGGTATCGCCGAATCAGTTTGGTGCTAATGTTGATGGAATGCCACTCGTAGGTCACGTACGGGGCGTGCTGCGTCGATGACCTGACGGCGCTAGCGCTTGGAGCAGACTTCATGGTGCATTACGGCCACAGCTGCCTCGTTCCGATCGACGTCACGACCATCAAGATGCTCTACGTGTTCGTCGACATTGCCATCGACGTCGAGCACGTACGTATCACTACCTGGAATCAAGCCTACGGCCGGCTCTCATTTTCTTTCGCGCACTAACTGTGGTTGCTGGTTTTCAGTTGATGGAGTGTATGAAGCTCACGTTCCCGCCGGAAACCAAGGTACGTCTCGATGGCTGACATTGTGTAAACCGAGATAATCTGAACTCGTTGTGGCTGGTGTTGTGGTATACAGCTGGCTCTCATGGGCACGATCCAATTCAGCAGCTCCGTCCACTTGGTCGCGTCCAAGCTGAAGGAGTACTTTGCGCACCTGTCGGTGCCGCAGATTAAGCCGCTCTCGCCTGGTGAAGTTCTGGGCTGCACCTCCCCTCTGATTGAAGGGGTGGATGCGTTGGTCTTCATCGCCGATGGGCGATTCCATCTTGAGGTACGTTCGCTTCACCAAATTATCGTGTGATGCCTTTGTCCACATTTGTCTTACTTCGCCACCATTTTCGCTACACAGTCGGCCATGATCGCGAACCCATCATTGCAAGCCTATCGCTACGACCCTTACCCGAAGGTGCTGAGCATTGAGAAGTACGATCTTCCTCAGATGATGGAGATTCGCCACGACGCGATCGAGCGAAGCAAGTCGGCCAGCAAGTTTGGGATCATCCTCGGCACGCTAGGCCGCCAGGGAAACCCAACTGTGCTCAACCGGCTGAAAGAACTGCTGGAACTGCGCGGCAAGCAGTACTTTGTGCTGTTGCTCTCGGAAATCTTCCCCGACAAGGTAAGCCTTTCGATGCATCTGACGTTCCCCAATGCGTGACTGTCACTGGCGGTTGATAGCAACTGTTCTGCCCATGAAGCTTGCCACGTTTGGCGATGTCGACGCGTGGATCCAAGTTGCGTGTCCGCGACTGTCGATTGATTGGGGATACGCATTTAAGAAGGTGCGAGCAACAGTGTGCGGATGCCTGTTTCTAGCGCGACGATGCGGTTGGGCTCAACCATTTGTGTTTGTGCGTGTTTGTGTAATAGCCCTTGCTCTCGCCGTATGAAGCCGAGGTGTGCCTGGAGCGCGCGACCTGGCAAGAGGGTACCTATCCTATGGATTTCTACGCCAAGGGCAGCGGGCCGTGGACGAACTACCACGACACCAAGACGTACCAAGCGCCGCCTCAGCCGAGCTCAGCCTAGCCGTGAGAGTGCTGTCACCTGACGATGACCACCGCGCCGTAATTCCTCCCGGACAACCTTTTTCTGTGAGGAATGCCATTGGCTTTTGTGTGTGTATTGAAGGTTCTTGCTGTCGATGCGAGATGTTACATTTTGGAATTTAGCAGTTCAATCCTCAGGCTGCTCCGTCGCCGCTGCTCGCTCGGATGTCATCTTCAGCAACGGCGAGTCCCGCCTTCCGAACTGTACGCGTTCATATGCACGTGTGTCTCTTGCTACTTGGGTGCGTCGGCCGCCGTGCTGCTATTGTGGTCGATACGAACAGTGGGAAAACGACTATCAGGCACCAGTTTCCAGCAGCGGAGCTCAAGAACCGTGCGTAGCTACCTCGGGCTGAGCAGCTGCGCGAGCTTCGGGTCTGTCGACGCTGCCGCCATGGAGCTCACTGCCACCGCCGCCATTTCGGGAACCGGTTTGACAAAGCTGTAGTCTGCGAACTGCGCCTCTGGGTGGAACTTCAAGATTTCCCTGAAGAACCAGATCAAGGCTAACAAGATGCTGTCAGTCACACGTACAACTCAACGCGCCGACACAGATCTGCAGCGACATACTCGAAGATGAGCTCCTGGAGACGGCGCTTGTTGAGCTCCTGCTTTTCGAACTCGAAGCTGAAGTTGCGGTCGGCGGTCGGTTCATCGTCGACGTTGTGCAGCGAGTCCAAGTACGGATGCGCCAGCGCGTCTTCGACCGAGATGCGCTTGGACGGGTCGAACACGAGCATTTTCTTGAGCAGGTCGATGGCTTCGGGCCGCCCGGCAGGGAAGAGCTTGTCAAAGGGCACGCCGGGGCGTACGGGCTGGTTCTTCATGAAGCGTCGAGCCTTCTCGCTCGTCACAAAGTGCAGCTCCTCTTCCTGTGGGGTATCGAGCTTGTCGCAGATGATCTGAAGCTGGTGGATGTAGTCGTCGCCCGGGAAGAGCGGTTTGCGTCCAAGCAGCTCGGCGAAGATGCACCCGGTGGACCAAATGTCGATGGCCTTGGTGTACTCCTTGGTCGAGAGCATGATTTCCGGTGCTCGGTACCAGCGCGTAACGACGTACTCGGTCAGCTCCATGTTGTCCTCGTCGGGCTCAACGCCGCGCGTGAGCCCGAAGTCGCACACCTTGAGGTCGCAGTTCGAGTTGAGCAGCAGGTTCGACGGCTTCAGGTCGCGGTGCAGCACGTTCGCCGAGTGGATGTACTTGAGCGCGCGCAGGATCTACGGCGAGACGACAAGTGTCATCATCAGCAGTTCAAGTCTATTGATCGCAATGGACTGAGGACACTCACCTGGTACAGGAAGTACTGGATGTGATCGTCGGTGAGAGGCTGGCGCGAGTAGATGATGCGGTGCAGGTCCGTCTCCATGAGGTCCGAGATGATGTACACGTCGTCAAAGTGCGCGAGCCCCGCCGGCGGCAGCAGGTCGACGATTGTGATCACGTTCTCGTGGTCGAAGTGCTGCAGCAGCTTGATCTCGCGCAGGATGCGCTTGGCGTCCACAATGTCCTCGAACGCCTTGGAGATTTTCTTGATGGCCACCTTCTCGCTCGTCTCTAGATTTTCCGCCGAGCTATTCGCGTACACCAGTCAGAGAGGTGAGTTCAATTGCTCGCATCGATCGATTCATATATGTGTCTATGCGAGCAGACATTTACATGACGACTCCATAGGCGCCGTGCCCGATGGGCTTGATGAACTTGTACTTGTTGTCGATCTGGAAGGTCGTGCCCGACACGGCAAACGAGTGGGTGTCCGGACGAGCAACAATGGCGGCGCCAGTCGCTGGGGCAGTCGCAGATGCAGCGCTGGTTGCCGCGGCGGCTACAGCCGCGGAAGCGGACGAGGACGACGACGTCGTGCCGTTCGTCTTGAGCGGCGACTGGTTGGTGGATCCTACTGGAGTCGCTTGGTCGTGCCGCGAAGGACTAAACGCGCGCTGGTTCTCGGGCGAATACGTCGGCGGCGCAGGCACCACGTACGCTCCGTCCTCGTGCTGCGTGTCCATCTTGCCCTCCTCCCGACGTCACGTCGATGGGGGCTCGGTGACTAGGCGCAGACGAGGGGAAGATCTCACTGCTCTCTTCTTCCTTTCAGCGGTGAGCAAGCGTGGCGTCGCCCGACGTTGAGTTGAAGGCTCGAGCTGTCCTGCACTTGCTGGGATGAGATTGGTGGGTGGGCGCTGGTAGCACGGAACTGTCGCCTCAGTACGTTAGGAGAGTTTCGAGGCGTTTGAAGCTTGGTGGTGCGCTAAATATAAGCGCCGCGCTCACAAGACCACCTCAAGGTCCCCGTCGCAACCACTTGGAGCGGAGCGCAGCCGTCGTAGCTCACTGCGGGTCTTGGTCGAGAAGCTTTGAGTGTGAGGGCGTTGGCTCTGGCGCTGGCGGCAATGACGAAGGCGGTGGTTGGCAGCACAGGCGGGCGAGGTGGTCGCGAACTCCGGTTACCAGCAGTGTTCAAAGGAGGAGGCAGCAAGCGATAGTCAACGTGGGGGTATTAAGGCTAAGCGACTACCGGCGACAGAGGAACTCGGCCGGCCCCAAAACTGCAGGAAAGCCTACCTAATTCGGGCAGGAACCGGAATCAAGTCGGAAGCCAAAGGCGAAACGGCCCGCGCGCTGGAAGGCGGGCGAGCGAGCGGCCCCGCGGGCGTTTAAACGCCGCGGTTTCCGCCCCATCGCGGGCAGCCAGCGGCGGGCAGTGCTGAACGAGCGAGTCGCCGAGAATAGCGCGCGCACTTCGGCCATTCCCGCTATCGATAAGGCGAGAGGCAGCTCGCGTCGTTTCGCGGCCCTGGAATCGCCGCTTTGTCACAGATTATCAATTCGGACAGTCTTGGCGGTAGTATTTTCAGCGATATCCTGTATTTATCACCAATGAAGCGCCATGCTCTTGCTGTACTTATTTATTATTGGCTGTATATACGCAAGAGTAAGGTTTTAAATAGCAAGGAATGAGGTTTTTCAGGACCTGCCCAGATCTTTTTTTGCCGACTGCGTCGTTGTTCCCCCTTGTTCTCGCGATAGGAAAGCGCGAGAAAGTGCGGAAGAAAGCGCAAGCCGCTGGTGTATTCGCCGATCCAGCGCGAGTGTGTGGGGCGTCGGGGCTTGAAGAGAAGCGAGCGAGCGAGCGATGGGCCAGGGGCAGAGCGGTCTGCCGCGGCAGACGCGGGAGGAGGCCGCCAAGAAGAAGGAGGACGCGGCCAAGAAGAAGAAGAAGTTCGAGCCGCGCGGCGGAGCCATGACGCGCCGCCGCAAGAAGAAGAAGGGCCCGTCCGCGGCCGTGCGCATCCCGGCGGTGTACCCGACGGCCAAGTGCAAGCTGCGCCTGCTCAAGATGGAGCGCATCAAGGACTTTTTGCTGATGGAGCAGGAGTTCATCCAGAACCAGGAGGTGCTCAAGCCCAAGCAGGAGAAGGACGAGGAGGAGCGCTCCAAGGTCGACGACCTGCGCGGCACGCCCATGAGCGTCGGCACGCTGGAGGAGATGATTGACGACAACCACGCGATCGTGTCGTCCTCGGTCGGCCCCGAGTACTACGTCGGCGTCATGTCGTTCGTGAACCAGGACATGCTCGAGCCCGGGTGCTCGGTGCTGCTGCACAACAAGGTCATGTCGGTCGTCGGCATCCTCGCGGACGACACGGACCCGATGGTGAGCGTCATGAAGGTCGACAAGGCGCCGCTCGAGTCGTACGCCGACATTGGCGGGCTCGAGTCGCAGATCCAGGAGATCAAGGAGGCCGTCGAGCTGCCGCTCACGCACCCAGAGCTGTACGAGGGCATTGGTATCCGTCCGCCCAAGGGTGTGATTCTGTATGGTGAGCCCGGCACGGGCAAGACGCTGCTGGCCAAGGCCGTGGCGAACCAGACGTCAGCCACGTTCCTGCGCATTGTGGGCTCGGAGCTCATCCAGAAGTATCTTGGTGACGGCCCCAAGCTCGTGCGCGAGATGTTCCGCGTGGCTGACGACATGGCGCCGTCGATCGTGTTCATCGACGAGATTGACGCGGTAGGCTCAAAGCGTTACGACTCGAGCAGCGGCGGAACGCGCGAGATCCAGCGTACGATGCTCGAGCTGCTGAACCAGCTCGACGGCTTCGACGAGCGCGGCGATGTCAAGGTGATCATGGCGACCAACGCCATCGAGAGCCTCGACCCCGCGCTGATTCGTCCCGGTCGTATCGACCGAAAGGTAATGCCTAGTGTTTGTTGGTGGCGTGTGAGTGGGTGAAACAAACTCCCAACTGACGCATTTTACGTTGTGATGCACGCCAGATCGAGTTCCCGCTGCCGGACATCAAGACGAAGCGCCGTATCTTCCAGATCCACACGGGCCGCATGAGTCTGGGGGAGGACGTGGACCTCGAAGAGTTTGTCATGGCCAAGGACGAGCTCTCGGGTGCAGACATCAAGGCTGTGTGCACGGAGGCCGGTCTGCTGGCGCTGCGTGAGCGCCGCATGCGCGTTACGCAGACGGACTTCCGCAAGGCCAAGGAGAAGGCGCTGTACAAGAAGAAGGCCAACATCCCGGAGGGCCTCTACTTGTAGGCGCTGCGCTGGGACGGCGTGGCTTCTGCTTTGATCGACGCGGGAGTCGGCCGATTGGATTTGAAATTCACAGAGCAGAGCATTTTTTCTGTTGTAGCGACTTGCTCTATTTCACAGTTCAGTTTGGAACGCGACGGTACGCAACGCACGTTGACATGACAGTCACACACGTAAAAAACTCGGCGCAAGGCGAGTGATCGGGTCAGGACGACGCGCTGAGCCGGAACGACGACGAGAGCCGCGAGACCGGCAGCCAGGACGCGATGCGGGCGCTCGCGCGTATCGACGGGCGGCGCACGGTCTCTGTCTGTTTCTTCTTGCGCTCGGCCTTGACGCTCGCCTTCGACGTGAAGGCGTCATGCGCGGCCACCGTGGTCTTGTTCTTGGCACTGGGCACGGTTGTGACAAGGCGCATGTCGAAGCGGCCGATCATGTCCAGCAGCGTCAGCTGCTCCCTCCCGTGCGCCACCGCGGCCGCCGAGTCCTTGTTCGACGCTGTGGTCACGGCGACCGGGTCCTCGAACGAGTGGCGGCGCCAGTTGTGGATCCCGTTGATCCAGCGCACCATGGCCTTGACGTGCGCCGCTGCGAACACGTACGTGCTCACGCGCGCGCCCGCGGGCACGACGAACGCGTTGCGCGCGTCGCTGCGCGTCATCTCGACCACGTGCAGCGCGAACCGGTTGGGGCACTTGTCCAGCGCGCTGGCGTCGTCGTCCAGCGGGCGCACGCGGATCTGGTGCCGCGTGAGCGCGATCGACTCGAGCGGCGCGCCGCCCGGCCGGTCCAGACACTTGAGCTGTCCGTCTTCGATCACGCAGAAGCGCAGCCGCGCCTCGGCCACGCGCTTGGGCGACAGCAGCAGCAGGAAGCCCTCCATCTAAGGTGTCGGGCGGTGGACTGGCACTGGCACTGGTAATGCGGGGCGGACCGGCGTTTCCGGTAGAAAATGCAAAGTGCGCCATGTTGCTGGAACTGACTTGCGCTCACTATGGAATAAGAAGATGCCTTGTTGGACCTTTGCTCGCATCCAGATGGCGCATTACGGTTGTGGCGCCCAGCGGACAAGTATACAGAAAGCAAGTGCAGAAAAGGCAAAAGAGCCATGTGGCCTCGAGCGATGCGCGACGGATTCGTGAGTGATGAGCGCGGCCAAATTGAAATGAAATCCTTCATAATCGCATATATCGCTTCAGTATGATAGAAATTTGTTTGCATCCAGTTATTATTTTGTTTTTTAAAGTTGATATATGTCAAAAATATTATATTAAGCGTGAATCATTTCTGCGCCTCTGACGTTTGAAGCGCCGTTGTGGAGTTGTGCGTCCGCAACCGTACAGAGGGACACTACCGTTGCCACGGTAACATTACGCCCACCCGTAGCCATCGCTGAAGCTCAGCGAAATAAATTGTAGTCCAGTATCAAGAGCGTACCGTACCGGACAGATCAGCTCGAACATCGAGTTGACAGCTTCAACTCTGAACCGCGAGGAGATCACGTTGAACCCGACGTCAATCCGACGTCAACCCATCCCTTCAACGTTCGCAGCATCTATCAACACAACCTCAGGCGCCATTCACGTTTTAAAAACCCACACGCTCCTCCTCGCTTTCCTACAATAAATACACCCGCTGTATGATACTCACCCGCCCAAGCGGCCAGCCAGCCGCGAGCGTCACTGCCCCGCTCGCGTTAACTTGGCTCCTACGCTCGTGACGTCCCGCCCCATTTATCTGTCACTCCGTGTGCCGATCTGAATGCTCCTCGCCACGTCTTCTACCGGTTGGTTTCTGGTTTCATGTGCGATTACTCGCTCGGATGCGGCCGGTAGCGCATCTGCGACTGCTGTAGCTCGTACAAACTCAACGACACGTCAGATGCCAGTTGACCAAGGAAGATATCGTGAACCGAATCCCCACCTTGGCGCTGGTCGCTCGGTCCGACGAGCGGGACCGGTACGCGCCGCCGTAACCGTACTGCCTCGAAGACACGGCCGCTCCTCGGTCGGCATCACCAACGTACCGATTCGCGTACCCGCTGCTAACCTGAAGAGAGGGCGACGCGGCCGACAACGAAGGCTGCTGCGAAGGTGGCGGGAGCGGGAGGCCGCCCGGAGGCGCGTACGTCCAAGGAGCGTGGCCTCCATTGTAGTACGGAGAGCCGTAGGTGTTGTTGGTGGAGGACGGGGACGAGTAGACCACGATACGCTCCGGTCCAGGGCTATCCGCATGCCCTCCATCTCTTGGCCAGGACGGCGCACTGTCTTGATGGTATCCCTCCCACTGGTTTGAAGTGCTGTACCCAGCAGCGTCCGAATACGCGTCACCGTAGTGTCCGTACTCTCTGGTGGGAGATGCTCGTCGGAACTTGCGGAGGCGACTCCCGCTACCTGCACTAGCGTTTCCGCTGCCACCAGGAGCAGCACCGAGGCCATGGATGCTGCCGCTGCTGCTGCTACCTCCGGAGTTTGCGCGCGCGAAGCGAGCGTCCACAATACGTCCAAGCGTTCCAACGCTGCGTAGCGAGTTGGAAATTGTCTGGCCGGAGAGCAACGGAGTGGTAGGAGTAGGCGCAGGAGCAGGTGTCGCTGCTGACACCGACGACTCAGCAATCACCGGCTGGCCCTTGATTGAGCTGCTGTAGAGCTCCGCAACTTGCATGTACGTTCGCGCCGTTCGCTCGTGAAGCAGCGCCAGCAACTGCTGTGCACCCAGTTGCTTGGCGATCTTCTTCGTGGACGCGATGCCCTGCAGGTAATAGAGTTGATTGCAAGTAACAGTGAGCACCTTGGAAGTATCCATTGCTCTACAAGCCAAAACTGACCTCCGCGACGGTGCTGCCCGCCGTGACGATCGTCTTGAAGAGCTTGATGCCGTCTTCGTCGGATGGCACCGTGTTGTAGTTGATGGACACCCCGCGGTTCCGATTCTGGTACTCCTGCAGCACCTGCGCCGGTGTCTTGACCGACAGCTCCATACACGCCTGCAGCACGCGCGGGTCGTCGATGGCCAGCCTCTTGAACTCGTCCAGCGTCTGCGTATAAATCACATCGGGAGCGACACATTCTGCTGAGTTTCTTGACCAAAGCGTTCGCAACGAGCGAACGTGTGTACCCCGCGTTACAACCCACCATGGACGAGAACTTGTCGCTTGCCCGTGACGAGTGGTGCACCGCCCGGTCCGCCGCGTCCATCTTCCTCTTCTTGGTCTGGTCATTGAACACAGCGCATTAGGGCATGGACTAGGCTCCACCAATGATCATCCGAGCGCAAAACACTCACATTTGCGGGCTCTTCTGAGCTCTGCGACGGGTGAGCGGCCGATGCCGAGGCTGAAGACGGTACACCAGCGTCGGGAAGCCCGCTAGAAGCCCCACTGAGCTTGATCTGCGGCGGGGTGACTTGAGGCGGGGACGACGTCGCTGGCTTACTAGAGCTAACACTGGGCGCAACCGACGCGGCGGTGCTGGCCGTGACCGCGCGCTCCGGCGGCGAGAAGATGCCGATGGGCGGCACGTGCTTCTTGACGAGCCGGGAGAAGTCGGGCTCGGCCAGTTGCGCGGCGTCGGCGCCTAGCGCGTACGGCTTGGACCAGCAGACGACGCCGAGCCGGTAGTTGGCGTAGCAGGGCAGCCCTGAGCCGTGGATGATGCGGTTCCAGCCGGGCGGCAGCGACCAGTCCGTCGCGCGCTTGGCCTCGTCCGGTCTGTCGGCGCTAGCGGTGGCGCCGGGGCTGCTGCTGTTGCTGCTGTTGTTGTCCGCGGGCGCGGGCACGGCGGCAGCCGCAGAGCTGAGCTGCATGAGCCCCGCGGATGCGGACGCGAAGCTGTCGAGGTGCGCGTCGTCCCGGCTGTCCCCGCTCCGCCGCGCGTCGGCCTCGCTCAGGATGCCCTGGGCCGCGCGCAGGACCCGCAGCTTGTCGGCCGCCGGCGTCTGGGTCTCGGCCATCGCGCGGAAGCTGTTGTACGGTACGTAGAGTCACAGTACTGGTCGGTGCTGAGGGGAGGCGCGCGCGGCGGTCGCGTCGCGTCGGTCGGCCGTCGATCCGGGCGCCGCCGTTTATGACTCTGGAGGTGTGACGATGCGCCTGCTTGCTTGCTTGTTGCTTGGGCCTTCCGCGCCGCGATTATAATGGTGGCGAACAAGAAGAAGAGTTGCAGCGCGTTTTTGGCCAATGGTGGTGCGCCACGGCGGATTTTCAACGAATCATAGATACGTACACCGCAAAATAAAACGCTCCGAAACAAGAATGCTGAAGTATAGAATTCGATATTCGATGGGGGAAATGACCGTAAATTCGAAGGCAACACGTCGCCTCGCCCCGCCGATCCATACTCACGTCAAGTCCGGAAAACATAGAAACGAATAAGCTTTACACCATAATTTGAAATGCCGCCAAATAGACACACGCGCGCTGCGCTTCAGTATCGAAACGGATCAGCACGGCGCGTGAGCAATCGGGGCGCGCGGCGCGTCAAACGCCCGCGGGCGCCGCGCGTCTTTCCGCTTGGCGCGCGCGCCACTAGAAGTGTACAGAGCCGCGCTCGTGGCGGGCGAGGACCGACCGCTGAAAGATCGCGGCGGGCTGCGCGGCGACGTCATCGCGCGCGCCGTCTCTGCGTCCGCGGGAGGTGACGCATCGAGGAGCTCCCCGCGCTGCCGCTCGAGGCGCTCGAGCTGCGTCTGCAGCAGCTCCTGGCGCCGCCACATGCGCCGCAGCACCTCGTTCCGCGCGCGCTCGTAGCGGTCGTCCGCCTCGACCAGCAGCGCCGTCGCGGAGAGACTCCTCCTCCGGTCCACAGCTGGCGACGAACTTGCTGTCGGCGACGTTGGCGCCATTATCACTGATGAGGAGGATGCTGACGGCTCTATAGACGCTTCAGGAGGCCCAGAGGAGGCGGTGATGACGCTGGAGACGCTCTGCTCGACCAGCAGCGTCTGCAGCTCGCGGATCTTCTTGCGCAGCGCGCCGTTGTCCGTCTTGAGCTGCTGCAGGTACTTGATCTTCTGCTGCGGGTTGCAGCTGCCCGCGAGCGCGGCGTTCTGCGCCCATGCGAGCTCGGCCTCGCGGGTCGCGTCGTCCCGCTGCGCGCGCATCGCACTCTTCTCCAGCGAGTACGTGCGCACGTACAGCGCGAGCGTGCGGATGGTCTCCCACAGCTCGTGTGTCCTCTGCTGGCACTGCTCGTGGCCCTTGAGCCACCGCGGGCTCGCGGAGTCCAGGAACACGTTCCCAGCGACCATTGCGCTGTCTGTGATGGCGTCAGGCAACTCGAGTCGTGCATGTTCGTCCTGACCGGGAGCGTCGCATGCCAGATCTTGCGGTGGATCCGCTTCCGGTTGCCAGCTCGAGCCTTCTCTGCTGCCGCCTGCATCCTCAGCACGCTCAAAGTCAGCATCACATACGCCGCCGGGGGCCTCGAGCCGCTGTATGACCGCCATGAGCCGCGCGTTCTCGTGCTGCGCCGCCTCCAGCTCCGTGCGCAGCCGCTGCACTTCAACTTGCAGCGCGCGCGTCTCTTGGTCCGCGGCTTCGAGATCGATCGCGCTCTCGGCTTCCGGTTCGGCGGCTGACGGCGGCGCGTCTACTATCGTCAGCGAGAGCTGCTCGCACGTCACTTCTCTCGACTGGCACGTCTTTGGGCTCGTGCCAGCGGGAGCAACGTCGCGCGCAGGTGAGCGAGGAGAAGAGGACAGTTCCAGCGCCGATGTAGCATCCAGAGGAGACGCGCGCGCTTCTGCGCTGGGCGGCAGCACGCGTCTATGGAATCGCTCGCTCTCTGCGTTGCCTGCAGCTGCGCTCGCCGCCTCGCGCGCTGCTGACAAGCTCTGCGCCCGCCCCGAGAGACGCGGCGAAGACAGCGACAGCGCCGCTGCAACGCCCGCGACTTCTGCACCACCTTTCTCCGCGCGCGCGCCCGGTTCGCACGCAGTCGCGTGCGTCTTCTCGTCGCGCGCGATCTTCTGGGTCATGCTCTGCAGGAACACGAGCTGGCACTGCATGGACCGCAGCAGCTCGCGAAAGTCCCGCGCCGCCTCTGCGCCGCCCTCAGTCTGCAGGTTTACGTTTTCTACAGCATGTAGCCTGGCGCTGACGCTGCCTTCGTGCTCGTCTTCGTCGTCGGACGCAGCGCTCGTAGTCTCCGTCCGCCCGCTCCGGTCGTCGCGGTCGGTCCACGTTGGAGAGCCCAGGGGAGCCCCCGCGGCTTCTCCGGCGCCCTCCTGCGCACCACCAGGTGCCAATACGAGTAGCTTGAGCGGACTCGACTCTGTCTGGCCCTGTAGCGCGCCATTTGCGGCGCTGGCGGCGTCGGGAACGCCCATGCTCGGTGGCGCTCGGCGTCGCTTCAAGTCGCAGTCGTTCGTTCCTTGTCGTTGTTTGGGGTTGGAAACCACCTGGTGGTGTTTTTCTCCCCCGTCGCGTGTTGTTCTCTTGTTATATAGTTTAACCCACTTGGGTTATTTGGGTGTTTCGTGCTGCTCTTGGGATTTTGGGTGGGAAGAACAAGTGTTCAGCAAATCAACTTCCACTTATGATTTAGGTGCGGAGAATTAGCGTAAAATGGAGGTGTAAAGTATAAATTACGGATAGGTAAATTACCGGATTCGCTCCAAATGCAATCGTAGTTTACCGAGTGTTGCAATGCCGACCGGGCAGAAGTTGCGGTGTAACTTGCACATGTCTGCTCGACTGCGCCCGAGCATGGTCTCCGCATGATACACAGTGCAATGTACACAGTGCGATGTACATAGTGCGTACCGGTACGAGCATCGACTCTCGATTCTACAATGCGCTGACTGGATCAAGCGGGTCGTTTGGCGAGAGAGGCAAACGCCAAGACGGCTTCAGACACAGCTGGACAGGCGTTAAATGCACATTCTGCACTGTACAGCACACAGTGCTACAGTACAACAGTACACCGTCAGTGATGCGCGGCGCGATGTCAGCAGTCGAAGCGCAACGGACCAGAAGCGCAAAAAGCTCCCGGATACAAAGCGGAATATGCGAGCAACTGTCGAATCCGCTGGGGATTGTGATAGCTCTTCATAACACCATCAGCCAACGCTGCAGCTCCCTAAATTTACACTGCTATCGATATAAAATACCGGTATAACTTCCAAATTGGAAAAGGTACTTCCTCGGAAGAAACTACAGTACTGTAAATCATTTTTGGAATGATTTTGTTGCTGTGAGCTAAATTTATTTGCGAAAACCAGTACTAAAGTATTTTTAACAACGTAAATTACGCGCCCCCATTTTTTCTTCTTCTTTTCCCTATACAGTTGGACGGTTGAGGTCCAGCGCGGGCTGCTGCTTGACGACGACGGCGGCGGGCGCCGCTCCCGTCCCCTCCATCCGATCCGCGAGAAGAGACAGCCGCGTCAAACCGTCACTTGTTCAGCGGAATGGAACTGCAGGATCGCGCTGGCCGTCGTGGGGACCGCTCAAGTGCAGCCTACAGTTTACAGCCCGTCCGCAGTCGAACGCCGCTGCATAGAACCCCCATTGGCGCCACAAACGCCATGTAAGGAGCGCTGGATGGCGGAGAAGCCGCGGCTGGCTGCTTGTTTTCTCGCCGCGGGGATTGAACTTGGGCCCGCGTGTACCGGTAGGGTCGGTGTCGGTTCTGTACTGATCTGATGTGGGTCGGCCGCACCTGTCCCAACGCGGCCGCCCCGCATACACTTTTCAAGATGAGGACGAACGTAATTTACATGTAACTTTCATTTCGAACCCGTGTCAACCCAAAAATGGTTCCGTGTACTGTGTTTAGATATATCGAGTGATGTTCTTCCTCTTCCGCAGCGCTGGGAAAACAGCCAATCAGCGTCCGATTTAGCAGATAGGGGTCGGGATAACACCTGGCGTGTCGGTGCAACCCCGCGACTTTTTGCTTTGTTAGAATTTTGCATGTTTTATTTTGCACTCGCCCCAGAATTTATCTTGATTGCGGTATCGGACGGGTGAAAGGGTGAAATATAAAAACGTGGGCCGGCATAAAAAACGAAAGAGAGAGAGAGATCCGGGAATAAAAACCCGCACCGACAAACAAAAAACGGCGGCCGGTTCGGTCCATGACGATGGCCGCCGCCGCACGTGTGCAAGCGCAGCCCCCTCCCAGTCCCCACCGTCCCCACCGCCGCCACCTCCACCGCACGAACCATCGCCGCAGCGCAATCGCGCTTTCGACCCCGAAAAGAAACGGAACGGGGAGTGCGGACCAAGTGATCCGCATCCGCCAGGAAGAAACCCGTCCGCTCGTTCGCTTGTCCGGTAATTTTCCGTCCGCAGTCCGCAGTGCGGCCGGCCATCCATTTCGACTTGTTGCGCGCGGCCCCCACCATCCATCCGCATCCGGAGTTGCGGACGAATCTTCGCGCGTAAACTACTTCCACACACGACCATGCTGGAGAACGAGGTGGCCGAGACGCTCATGAGCCTGTCGGCGCCGGACGAGCGCAAGTTCGCGTCCCCGCTGTACGCGCGCGGCGGACTCCCGTGGCACAGCAGCGCGGCGGCCGACGCGCCGTCCGTCCACCGCGGCAGCTTCAGCAAGAAGCGGTCGTTCAACTCGTTCGACACGGCGCAGACGCTGGCCAGCTCGCTGCCGACCGCCAGCTTCCTGCCGCCGCCGGGGTCCGCGGCCATGTACTCGGACCTGCACCGCAAGATCCAGGAGCGGCCGCTGACGTCGCTCATCCCGCGCCACCACCGCCACCGCGACGCGGACGACGACGACGACGACGACGACGACGACAGCGACGTGGACATGGACTCGTCCTCCCCGGACGAGGACGACCGCCGCGCGTGGAAGTCGTCGTCGTCGTACCGCTCGCCCTTCGACGGGCTGGTGGCCGCCGCGCGCGACCAGGAGGAGGGCTTCTCCTCGTCCGGCGGCGGCAACAGCCAGCCCATCATGATCCCGCGGTCCTCGTCCAGCCACAGCGGACGGTATCAGGGCGAGTACCTGAGCGGCAGCCTGGGGAAGAAGCAGAAGTGGGGCGGCGGGAGCCTCTCGCGGGTGCGCGAGGACGGCGCGTACCTGTCGGCGAGCGTGGGCAGCACCGCGACGCACGACAGCAGCCCGACGGGCGTGGAGGACGACGAGGAGGGCCCCGGCGCGTGGTTCGACCCCGAGTACAAGCAGCGCATGCGGCTGGCGTCCATCTGCTCGTCCGAGGCCGGCAGCGAGTACGGTGGGCTTGGCCGGCAGCACCTGGAGGAGTTCATCCGCATGGAGATCTCGGCCGCGAACGAGAACGAACCGCTCGGCTACAACAACAGCGGCGGGCGGCCGTACGAGGACGAGCGCGCGCTGTCGTCGTCGCCGGGCGAGGGCAAGTTCATCGGCAGCTACTCGCCCGAGGCGCGGAGGAAACGCATCGAGCGGTTCCTGGAGAAGCGCAAGCGCCGCGTGTGGGCCAAGAAGGTGGACTACGACGTGCGCAAGAACTTCGCCAACTCGCGCCTGCGCGTCAAGGGCCGCTTCGTCAAGAAGGAGGACGAGGAGCTGCTGTGCCACCTGCTCAGCTTCACGTGAGCTCCTCGGTGGTGCATGGTGGTGATTCTTTTTCGGAACGGAGGGCCAGAGTGGGTGGGGACGCAAGTTGCGGCGGCCCACCCGAGAATGTATAGAGGAGCGAGTGCGTAGGTTGAATTGTAAAAAACGTCGAAATTGAGACCAAGTTGAGGTTGCGGACGCTCAAGATGGTGGGTGGGGACGGACAGTTAGATTCGGAGTGGGAGGGGACGGACGCGGACGCCGGCGGTTTCATGCTGCGTGGGCGTACAGTACGAGGGGAGAGTCCCCCGTTGCGGCCGCGCCCGCACACCGACGCGCCACGGTGTATTAGTGACGTTCTCAGGCAGGCCGGGCCGCCGCCTCGTTGGTGTTCTCCCAGTCGCTTTTCTCTTGCATCCCGCCCACGCCAGCGGACGGTAAATTACCGACCGAACTGTTCTCCACGGACCGTCCGGTCCCCAGCCAGCCGGTGCGTCGCGTCCGCAGTCGAACGTCATTGGCCAGGTGGCCGGACCCCTGGGGGCCAACCGTCCGCGGGCTAGGGTTTCCGTCCGTTACCGCACTTGAAGCTTGCGTCCAGCGTAACCAGATCTGATGAAAGCCCGATCAAAATCTGATACTGACTCAGAACTCGACAGTGTCACTCATTCAGTGTCACTCTTTCCATCAATGTCACACAAACGATTTACCCCACCCGAGTGACGTCGTCCGGCCTCAAATCGACACCTCAAAACACGATCCGGCAATACGCGAAGATGGCGCGACGGCGGGCGGCGCTGCGGCTGCTCCTGGCGCTCGCGGCCGCGCTCCTCGTCCTCTTGGGCCGCGCGCGCGCCGAGTACTCGGAGGAGCTGACGCTGCGGCCGCTCCCGGGCGCGCATAAGGCCGCCGCGCACTTCCACTTCGCGGTGCGAGAGCCGTTCGACGCCTCGGCCGCGCTCTTCCCGTCGGCGCTCGCGCAGATCATGGACGCGTACGACGCCAAGACGCTGCATCTGTCGTTCGCGCTGGGGCGGTACAGCCACGCGCTCTACGGGCGCGAGGTGGCGGCCAACGCGCCGTTCGGCACGCGCCTCCAGGTGGACCTGCGCGTCGGCGACGAGCATAGTGAGACCGAGTCAAACGCCACCGCTGCCGACGTCCGCAGGCGCTGGCGGGGCATCACGTCCGAGCTCGGCGGCGTCTTCTCCGCATCGCTCAACCAGATGGACGCGACGGTCGTGGTCGGCCTGCTGGACGACGAGACGCAGCGCCAGCACCTGGGCGCGTACCCCACGAGTAGTTCCAACGCGACGGACGCGTCGTCGTCACTGCTATTCCTGCACGGGTCGCTGGCCAGGGAAGAGCTGTGCACGGAGAACCTGACGCCGTGGCTAAAGATGCTGCCGTGCCGGTCCGCTGCGGGCCTCGGGCGGCTCGTGGACCCCGTCAAGTTTCTCTTGGGCGAGTACCTGTCGCTGACGCTGTTCGCGTCCCGGTCGCTCTCCGCGCGCGAGTGGACGCTGCACCAGCACCTGACGGTCGTGCAGCACGTCGAGAAGACGGTGCTGGACAAGAGCAGCAAGAGGAAGGTGGACGCGTCCCCGAGTCTGAGCGACCTGTTCCTGGACGAGGCGGCCAGCGACGAGCTGTCGGCGTGTCCGCTTGCGGCCGCCAGCGTCCTCATCGTGGATGACGCCCACGTCAGCGAGGGCGTACAAGTGACCGACCTGCGCCAGCAGCCGGTGAGCACGAGCGCGCCGCTGTTCTCGACGTGGACGCAGCCGTTGGCGCAGGTCAAGACGGAGAACAAGGACGTGGTGGAGGTGCACCGGTTCGCGACGGGCTACGGCCAGGTGCGCGGCGGGATGGCCGTCCGGCTGACCAATCACCACGCGCGGTCGGCCGTGCGCGTGCAGTACCACGACGTCGTCCCGTGGTTCCTGCGCGTGTACTTCAGCACGTTCCGCGTCGTAGGCAGCGCCGGGTCGGAGCAGGCCGTCGAGCTGGACAAGTTGGCGTTCGAGCCGGCCGAGCTGCGCGGGCGGCCGAACCAGTTCCACGTGGAGCTGGTGCTGCCCGCACGCTCGAGCGCCGTGCTGTCCGTCCAGTTCGAGAAGGCGTTCCTGCGGCTGTCGGAGCACCCGCCGGACGCCAACCGCGGCTTCGATCTCGCGCCGGGCGTCGCCGTCTTCTCCCTGCTGGACGAGCCTGCGGAAGCCACGACGCTGTTCACGGAGCCGCTGCTCGTGCCGCTGCCCACGCCCGACTTCAGCATGCCGTACAACGTGATCACCATGACGTCCACAGTCGTGGCCTTCTTCGTGGGCAGCATGCTCAACTCGCTGCTGCGCAAGGCGCCGCGCATCCAGCAGCTCATGGCGCGGCCCAAGGCCGAGTAGAGATGGATCGATCGACACACACGGGCGTCTGCGTTGCTCTGGCGTTAAATACATGAACGACGAGGACTTCCCAAATGCACAATAGATAGCTGTATCTCTCTACTTGCCGGTCTAGACGCGCAGCAGCGGCGACTTGGCGGCGGCGGCGCGCTGGCGGGCCTTGATGGCGGCGAGGCTGCGCGCGGACGCGACGGCGCCGCACGTGAGGCAGAAGAAGGCCCAGACGCTCCAGAGCAGCACGATGCGGAAGCCGATGCGGTAGGTGCAGGCAGCGTCGCACTTGTTGTCGCCCGTGCGGTGGATGATGTAGTTCATGATGAGCCCCGGGAGGTAGTTGGACGCCGCGTAGCCGAAGAGGTTGTAGCAGGCGTAGGCGACCGAGCTGGCGAGCGGCCGCAGGCGCGCGGGCGCCGACGAGATGACGATGCCCGAGCACGCGGGCAGGATGGCGCCGCCGCAGAAGAGCATGAGCCAGAGGAACACGGCGATGGTCAGCGTGTCGCGCACGTACGACACGGGCAGCGAGGCCAGGCAGCCGGCGCCGCCCAGTAGCATGCACACGCGCAGCGCCTTGGCCTGGTGCGCGGCGCCCGTGTAGCCGCCGCACCTGTCGATGAGCCAGCCGCCGAAGAAGACGCCCATGATGGGCCCCGTGCCGCTCACGAGCAGGTAGGACGCGTGGATCTCGTACAGCGAGTCGTCCGTGTTGGTCTCAAGGTACAGCGTCGTCCAGAACTGCACGCCGGCCACCACGAAGAAGAGCGCCGAGAGACCCATCACGATGAACACGTACACCTTGTGCTGCAGCAGCAGGCCTAGGTTGGACCAGCGCGAGACCGTCTCCTCCAGCGAGTCGCGCACCGCGTCCAGGTCAAGGTTCATGGCCGGGCGGCGGTGCTGTGGAGGCGTCCGCGCCGCCGGGCTGGACGACGTCGCGGTGGACGCGGCCGACTGCGGCGCGGGCTCGTCGGCCCCCGAGGAGAGCAGCGGGGCCCGCGCGGTGCCGTCCGGGGAGGACGCGGCGTCCGTGTCCGAGTAGTCGCGCGCCTCGTGGCCGTCGTCCTCGGTGGCGTCCACGATGACGATCGACTGGCGGCGCGTCGACTTGAGCCGGATGTGGCGCGTGGGCACGAGGAAGAGCAGCACCGACAGCGGCAGCACGAGCGCGAACTGGAACAGGAACGGCCAGCGCCAGCAGTAGATGCCGCGGCACAGGCTCGTGCTCGCGGGCGGGGACGCGGCCGCAGCTTCGTCCGTCCGCAGCGCGGTCGTGCTGCTGTTGGTCGCCCACGCCCACGCGCTGGGCGCGAACGCCATGACGACCGGGTGCGACCGGGTGTTCATCGTCATCCCGTCCATGTAGTCCGCGGTGAACCCCTCGTTCCCGACGGCGGGGACGCGGGCGGACGCGAGCCAGAGCGTGATGGAGCCCGCCAGGTAGCCGAGCGTGATGCCGATGGGCACGGCGCCCTGCAGGTAGCTCATCCACTTGCCGCGCTTGGCCTTGGGCGCGTAGTCGTGCACCCATAGCGGGCAGTAGACGCAGTGGAAGGCCTGCGAGACGCCGATGACCCCGCGCAGGCCGATCAGCAGCGGCTTGGAGAAGCGCGTGTGCGTCGGCGCGCAGCCGAAGGCCAGCACCGCGAGGTTGTTGGCCACGAGCGAGCCGCCGAGCAGCGAGCGCGGCGAGAAGCGCCGGAAGAGCGTCGAGCACCACGGGGACGTGAGCGCCAGCGACAGGAACACCACGGCGCCCAGCAGTCCCTGCTCCTGCGGGTCCAGCGCGAACGTGAGCGTGAACTGCTGCAGCAGCGACGGGACGGCCCCGGCCTCCAGGTACATGGCCACCTGCACCAGCAGCAGGTACTTGAACAGCAGCTCGCTCCACCGGGCCGCGCGCGCGTTGTAGTCGGTCGTGTCGGTCTCCGCGTGCGTCGGGGCGCTGACCGCGCCGTAGCCCGCGCCGTCCCCCATTGCGGACGAAGCTCCGGGTGCGGACGAAGCTTACCGGATGCGGACGGGCGGGGAAGTTATGTGTGTGGGGGTGGGGGGGGGACCTGAGTCCCGTGTTCTCCGGCCGCGGATGGAGGGGGGACGAACGCTGGGGATGACCCGCCAGTCAAAAATCAGTCCTCGGCGTAAGTTACGGGCGGCAAGGGGCGCGGACGGGGCGCCGCACCTGGTCCGGCGGATTCTTTACGTGGCGGACGCAAAGAAACTGAGGACGGTGTGGACCACACCGGATCCGCTGAACGCGCACGGGACGAGCCCAATCTTGAAGAGGCAGACCCACGCGCGCGACGAAAGATAAAGGGATTTCTTCGCGGCGGCCCTGTAGTTTTCATGAATGATCGCGGATGGCCGCGGACGAGCAGTGAAATATTTCAAATAGATGACCGGCACCCGGTGAAAATTTCAGCACCGGAGCTGCGAACACATCAATTGCGGACGAAGCAGTTGCGGCGTCCATCGTCCGTCAACTGAGTTTTCTAAAATGGGGAATCATTTATAATAGATTACCCGAAATCATGTTAAAGCTGCGCGAACCTTGCCGTAAGTTACAAAACCGGATCGTCCGGTTGTGCGGACGAGCTGAACTGCGGACGCGACGCTTCGTCTGCGCGTTGTATGAGACGGCCGGCCCGCCATCCGCTGCGGTCCATTCCTGTAATTTACCTGCGCACTGTACTGTATGTGCGTCCTCAACTGTTGGGTCTCGCTGGCTACCGTCCGACGTAAACTACGTACAGTACGGGATGGTCCGTCCGCAAGTGCAACGCCACGGTATCAGAAATCTTCATCAGACCCCTCGACTCGCGGTTGGGATGTGTATTCCTTATCGTACCCGGCAGCATTAAGTTACAGCACCCTACACGTCCTCGGCCGCGGTCCCTCCGTCTACCGCCTCCCTCTCCATGCAACACCAACACGCACCATGCATCATCCGTCTCTATCGTCGTCCCCTCCCCTCCGCCCGCTCGGTCGGGCCCCGCTCTCGTCCCTCACTTGTTACAGAGGCCGAGCTGCGCCTCGCGGCGACAGGCCTCGGCCAGCCGCAGCTGCGCGCGGCGGCGCTCGAAGCGGATCCAGTCCTGCGTCTCGAGCTCGTCCTCCGTGTCCTCGCCCTCGTCCTGGTCCAGCCCGCAGGCGTAGAAGTCCCAGAGCGGGTCGCGCGCCGGCTCTTCTGCTTTGCGGGGCGGCCCTTCCATGGCGCCGCTGCTCGCGACCGGCGGCGGTCCGTCGCTGGCCGCGGACGGCTGATTGGGCGGCGCCATCGCCTCGCTTGGTCGGGGCCTGGGGACGCCGCCGACGCTCCCCACCGCACGCAGGGGCCTTCACACACGCGGGGGCGCGCACGCGACGCGCTGGACTCGGTTCTGGTGCTGCTGGTGGCGCAAATCTCGGAATGCCGTGACGCCAACGCAGCGGCGCGGCCGACGTCCGGAGCATCCAGCGCCTCCCGTCCGGAACGTTTCTATGGGTTTCATTATGCGAAAGCGTTAGCGTTAGCGTCAACCCTGGAGACGGCGGTTATGGTTGCAGTCGGGTTTAACGTACTGAAATAGACGCAACTCGGGAGGACGTTTCGGGTTCTTTTGATTGGAGAAACCGTCCGCGATGGGTCGATTCGGTCATTTAAATCAATACATTGCAAAACTGAATGTGCAGGTGTCGCAAGACGTCCAAGTCTATTACCTCCAAGTGGTTCAGACTTGATCCAAAATGTACGCTGACCACTTCTTTTTTTTTCCATCGAAATTTTGCGCAAAATCACCGCGCTTGACGTCAAATTTGACGCTTTCGTCACGTCATTTTCGCGGCCCTGGGCGTTCGTCCACAGCGCCATTGACGCGCCTTTGCGCATGTCGACTGGATGTAAATGCACGTGTTGTTAGCTGTAGCTGTCTCGCTCCTGCATGGTCCGATCAGGCGTACACATCTCACCTCCGCACCCACGAACGGGAAAAATGTGCGCTGCGCCTCATTTTCCACTTTCAATTTTCACGCGGCCACCGCTGCCGCCCATCAAAGGTCCGTTGAAAAATCCACGCAGGCGGCTCAAGCAATCACCAAACTGTACGTATCACCGTCGCGCAGGACGCGGCCGCGCGACGCCAACGTGGGGCCACCACCGCCGCCGCCGCCGCCGTCGCCCGGTCGCGGCCGCGACTGCTTCCTGCTGTCCTTGGCCAGCTGCCGCGCCGCCCGCTCGACCAGCTCCTGCGCGTCCTTTGGCAGGTCCGGATTGCGCCACACGCGAGCGGTCGAGCGCGCGCGACCCGCGGCCGAGGCGTCGCCGGCGTCATCGCCCGATTTGTCGCCTCCAGCTTCCTCGAACGCCCCGCGCGCCTTCGCCGACGCTGGGAACCCACCTCCGGTGGGGACAACCGCGCTGCTGCCAGCGTCGTAGCCGTCGGGCAGCGCCTCGTACCGCAGCGGCGAATCGCAGAACGCGCACTTGCGGCCGCCGTTGTGCTCGATGCGCCCGCAGCGCAGGCAGTTGATCACGTGCGAGCTGCGCACGCCGCCACCGCCGGCCTTGGAGGCGCCGCCGTGCAGGTTCTTGGCCGGCTTCAGGCGCGAGTTGACCTCCACCGGCCGTGTCACCAGCGGGGATGCCGCCGCCTTGCTGGGCTTGGACTGCTGCTGCTTCTTGGTCGAACTCGTTGGTGGCGCCGCCGCAGGGAACAGTCGGGCGCCGATGGAAGCCGCGCGCGATGACGGGATGCCCAGCAGCTCCACGAGGTACGCGGCCACCTCGCCCTTGCTCTTGAAGGTGGACGCGATGTACCCGGCGATGTCGCCCACCTCGGGGAAGCCCAGCGCGCTCACCAGCTCCTGCTCGAGCCACGCGCGCGTGCCCGCGTCCATAGCCATTGTCCGTGTGTGTGATCTCTTCGTGTCGGTGTCCTTGTTTTATGTTTCACATCGTGTGGGACACATGATGTTGGAGACGGATCCACCCTTATTTAGCGTTTACTGTGAGTCAAATCATGTACACCACATTATTTAAGTGAAAATAGTGTTTGCAACACTGAAATAGGTCCCTTTTCGCCATTTTCACATAAAAAGCAACCCCGCCCGACATGTCGTTCCTGCTGGGCGGCGAGTATGACAGCTCCGGCAGCAGCTCCGGCAGCGAAAGCGAGGCCGACGAGCGGCAGGAGCGACGTCGAGACGCTTCAGAAGACGGAGACGGAGGTGGCGATGACGGCGGTGAGCGGAGGCCGGCGGCGGCGCTGCCGTCGGCCGACAGCGTGCTGGACAGCGTGTCGACTGCGACGGCGTCGTTTCGCGCCCCTCGGCCGTCGGTCAACGCCGCATCGACGTCGCTCAAGACGTTCGACCTGCTAGAGGAGGAGAAGCAGCAGCGGGAGAAGCGGAAAGAGGAGCGGGACGCGGCCAGAAGAGACCAAGAGCAGCAGCGCAAGCAGCAGCGCGACAGCATCCAAGAAGCACCGACACGATCGAATGGTACCCGTGCGGGCGAGAAGGACAAGCGCGACGCCAAAGAGCGCGTCAAGCAGCAGCGCGTCAAGGGCCAGGCGGGCATCGGCAGCGACTTCCGTGCGTGGAAGTCCGAGACGGAAATGGCGCTGCGCCAGCAGTTCGACTAGGCGCCGGCGGGATCGGACGACGATAGAGCTTCCGACGGGAATGGTATCTTTTCGCTTGTTTGCTCTTGAAATAATACTCCAGCACAACAAAATCAAATTGTTTCGTGATATTCTGCGAGGCGGTATACAAACGTCAAGTTATGACGGCACGAAAGGCCGCGTTCCGCAAAAATCGCGTTAGTCTTTTGGACAAAAGCGCGTAGAAATGGAAGGAAAAAAAATCAATGGAAGGAGCGCTTGCGACCCGCCGCGATCTTCGGACTGCGCATCAAGGCTTCTCGCCCACCTTGCTAAGTCCGCATCGCGCCCGCCGCTGTCCACGCCGGACCAGACCAAGCCAAGCATGGACTCGTTCTTCCTGCGGCTGGGCAACCTGATCCTGGGCGAGCCTGAGGAGGAGACGGAGGAGCAGCGCGTCGCCCGCCAGCGCGCCACGGAGCGGCGCCAGCTGCAGGCCAAGAGCCAACGCACCGTGCTGCTCGAGGACCTGGAGCACGCCGTGCAGGCGCTCGGCCTGTTCGTGGACACCAAGTCCAAGCAGAACGCCGCCAAGAGCGAGGCCGGCGCCTCCAATGACTAGGCCGCCTCGAGAGACGCCAAACTGCTGCTGAACGACGACCTGACGGTCGTGAACCTGCTCTTCCTGCACCTGGACCGCTGCGTGCGCCACGGCCTGCGGCTAGTCGACGCGGATGAGCTCACAGCCGGTGACGACCAACTGGGCGACGAGGACGAGAACTGCGAGGCCGACACGGTCAAGTTCTTCGGCGTCGTCAAGTGGACGTGCACGCGCGTGGAGGCGCTACGGCAGCGCCAGATGCTCGCGGCTATGCGCCAGGCCAGCAGCAGCAAGGTGAACAAGGTGGTGGCCACGAGCGTTGAGCCGGACCTGCCGCGCTCGGTGCGCGGGTTCGTGGCGGCGGCGCGGGCGGCCAGCGCGCTGTCGAGCGTGCGCTCGGACGAGGGCAAGGCGCGCGCCTTCCTGCGCCAGGCACTCAACACGCACGTGCTGTCTGCGGCCATGAGCATGGTGCTGGGCGAGGGCAATCTGGACCTGCTGGCCTCGTACTACTCGGAGGTGGCGCTCTTCCGCCAGCGCGACGACGTCAAGGTGTTCCTCGGGCTCCTCTCGTCGCTGGACGCGCTCCCGTTCGCGTTCCTGATCGACGACGCGCGGCTGGACGAGCCGCCCGACGCCATGCCCTTCTCCTCCTCTTCGTCCTCGTCCGCAAGGCCGAGCGCGGGCAACGCCGTCGGCAAGAGGAAGGAGCCGCCCAAGCTCATTGACCCGGAGGACATGGTGCTGGGGCGCGTCCGGCTGTGCCAGGAGGACGAGGAGACGGCCATGCTGGCCGAGAAACTTGTCGCGCACCACGAACTGCGCCCGGCGTTTGACTCGGCGCGCGGCGGTAACTTGCTGTCCGACACGCTCAAGCTCGCGGTGCACTCGCGCAAGCTGGACGACGCCGCGACGGCGGTGCTGCGCTTCCTGGAGCTCGGGTACCCCGAGTACGACGTGTTCGGCACGGAGCTGGTCGAGGTGCTGTGCAACCCGTTCCTGAGCGGCATGGCGCGCTTCGAGCCGGCGCTGGGCCTCCCCGATGTCGTCGAGGCCTGCTTCTGCTACTTGTACGCGCATCTAGACGCGCCGGGGATGTTCCAGGTGCACCTGGACGCCTCGCACGTGATGGAGCTGCGCGACTCGGTCGAGGAACTCGGCGGGTTCCACAAGGACATGATGAACTCGCTCGACGCGCACGAAGTGGCCGCGCTACTGCTGCAGTACCTGTGGGAGCTGCCTGACCCGCTGCTCACGAGCGAGCGGCTGGACAACTTCTTGGCGTGTGTGGACCAGCAGAGCAACGACATGAGCGACAGCGACCGCCGCGCGCTGCTCAAGATGCTGGTCGACGACCTGCCCTGGTACTGCAAGCCGCTGCTGGAGCGGCTGTGCCACTGGGCGGCGACGGCGCTGAAGCCAAGGCACGCGCGCCACAATGGGCTCACGGTCTTCTCCCTCGCCAACGCCTTCGCTCCCGTCATTCTGCGCGAGAGCCACGAGGCCGGGAGCTTCCGCGACGAGCTGGACGACCCGAGGAGACGCAAGTACCCCGTCGGGTACCAGCACCGCCGCTCGGTTCGCCGCCGCATGCTCGACGACCTCGAGGGATCCAGTCGCTCATCTGGCGGTGCTGCGAGTGTTAGTGCTGGCGAGTTGGGCGCGCGAGTGGTGGCGATGCTGTTGGAGCAGCACTCGTTCATCCTGCGCGACTTCCGTCTCGAGATGCGCGACCGCCGCGGGAAGCTCAAGGACAAGGTCGTGGCGATGGAGGCGCTGCGCTTTCGGCTCGAAGACCCCATCGACGCGGACAACCAGGCGCACGCGTTGCTCCTGCTGCGTCTATGGCGCTGTCTGCTCCCGGCTGAAGATGGCGAGCAACAAGAGGACGAAGACGAGAGCGACTTCTACGTCAACGACCTCACCAACGCGAGTTCCGACAGATCCGAGCCCAGCATCAACGTGGCGGCGCTGCTGGCCTCCAAGCGGTGGGCACGCAGCGGGTTCCACACGGAGAACCCGCTCGGCGGCTTCCGTGGCGGCGGTCTGCTCTCGCTCGAGTGCCTCGTGTTCTTCCTCGAGCGGTACCCGGAGAAGGCGACGGCCATGATGAGGCGCAACGCTCTCCCCGGCGGCCAGCGCTATCCGTTCCCGGTCGCGAGCATCAACGTCCTGCGCATGCTGCTACGGTTGCTCATGCTCGACGAGCCGCCGGCCGTGAGCAGCAAGCTCGTGCTTCGCTACGACCCGGAGCTTGAAGAGGAGGTCAACGGGGAGGAGGAAGAGACCAAGGAAGACGACGAAGAGGACGCCAAGAAGACGCCCGCGACGCGTGCGACGGTACTGCGGCTGCGTGTGGCCGAGCGCGTGAGCCGCGCGCCCTTCTGGCGCGTCTTTGACGACCGCGAGGCCTTCCAGAAGCTGCACGCCATGGCCTTCATGCTGCTCGACCTGCACTGGCTGCACTCGGGCGCCACGCAGATGGGATTCCAGCCCGTGCTGGACGCCACGCGCCGCCAAATGGGCTGGCTGCTCGAGCAGGCGCCGCGCGACGTGGAGGACATATGGACCACGTGGATGCGCGTGCGCGAGCAGGACGCCGCCAAGCGGACCGGTGGCGTCGCGGGGGCCCTGGGATCCGTCGTGAGCAGCGTGGTCGAGGCTATCGGCGGCGGGTCGAGCTCGTCCGGCGCCTCGGCGCTGTTTGCGCCGATGACAATGGACGAGGGCGTCAGCAACAAGCTCGCGGCGTCTAAGGGCAAGGCGTGCAACGAGACGGAGACCAACAGCGCTTCGGCGTCTGCGACGGGGGCGACGGCAGCTCCTGACGGAGGAGACATGATGCGCGCCCTGGCAGCGGAGGACCCCGCGCTGGCGTTCTAAACCGCGCGTATAGCCTGTGTGCGTACAGCAGTTATACCGCTGCCCAATGTACATGGATAACCACGTTTCGATCACGCACGTTCGGAGTGTATACATATTTTGTGCTGTATTGGAGCCGCCCGTCGGGTCATTCGCGATGGATGCTACGGCCGGACGCGCTCCGGAAGTTCCTCTTGCTGGCCAAAATACTCATTTACTTCTTCTGCAGCGGTGTCGTCTCGCCCGTGGACTGCCGCGACTGCAGCGGCAGGTGCACCGCCTGCTGCGGGTTGATGTAGAAGGCGGTGCTGCCGCGGTGAATCTTGCCGGACCGGTGGCGGTCGCAGCAGCCGCCACCGTTGCGTGCGTTCCAGAAGCACAGGTACGAGTACAGGTTGCACTTGGTGGGCACGTGCTCCACGACGTAGTCGAAGGCGTCGTCGGGCTCGCCCGCCTCGAACGGGTAGTCGGTCCACTCGAACTTGCTCATGCGCGGGTTGTTGTCGCGCTGGCCGATCATGTGGTTGCACGTGTTGAGGAACACGTAGGGCCGGTGCGTGCCGGGGAGCACCGTCCAGTCGGCGCGCGGCACCTCGGCGCGGTAGTGGTGCATGAGTGAGAACCAGTTGCCGACGTCGCGCTTCTCGCCCTGCGCCCACTGCTGCGCGCCGCCGTGGTCCTGGCTGAAGATGGACGTCCACGGGGTCGCCGCGCTCGGGTCCAGATCCACGCCTCGGAACTCCATGTAGTTGATGTCGGCCGTGCGCTTGTAGGTGCGCCGGTTAAACGTCCGGTAGCAAATGGTGGCGATCGAGTTCTCGATCTCCTCCTGCAGTCTGTTGTACGACGACTCGCCCGCGAACACGACGCACAGCTTGCACGCGAGTGCCCCGCTGGCCTCGTCGCGCTCGAAGTGGAAGAAGATCTTGACGAACTCGTTGCCGATGCGGATGTCGATCTCGGGCTGCACGATGATGGGCAGGCAGCGCCGCAGCCACGCCAGCTCGGCCTCGGACGCGCCGCCCGAGCCGTACTCGGTCGCGCCCGAAGCCGAGGACGTCGCCTCACCGTTCTCGCTCATCTCGCGGTACGCAATGGCCGCCGGGTCGAGCGCCTCGCCGCCGGTCAGGTCGCGGTCGCCGCTCGCGCCGGTTTGGACACTGCGCGCGGGCGTCGTCGTGGCTGGTGACGCGAGAAGCGGGTGGAGGAGGAGCAGGAGAAAGGGGATGCGCCTCTTCTTCACGGAGAAGCGGGCGAGAGCGCAGAGAAGGGAGAGAACGCGGCCGAGGATGAATCTCCCGATCGCCTCGCGCTTGCTTCTTGGAGCCGCTTTTTCGGTTTGGGGGACGCGGCGAACGACGAGATTCAGCTCCGCCCGCGCGACTGTCAGTCCGCCCTACCTCAGATTCGGGACGGATTCCGTCCCGAATATGATAGGTTACATTCGGGATCGTGTATTTGTGTTTTGTATGAATCAACTTTATCTTCGGGGCAGGGAGATCCAGCTCGTCTCTGAACGGGTGTGTGGTTCACTGTACGGCCCCATCGAGTCGACGGTGCCGACGTGGCCGCTCTCATCTCCCCGTCGACTGTACCCATGTTGGATGGGAAAATGGCGAAACGGATGGGGCATAGTCAACTCAAGTGTATTCTGGAATCAGGTTCTGTTCTCGCAGTTGACCAATGATTCGAGCATCGTCATCCATCCAGGGTGGCTGAAAGAAGAAAAGATACCGTAACTTGCTGGAGATGCATGTACAGGGCGCCGTCTAACCATACAGCTAGTACTGTATCGCTGCGCATTCGCATGCACGCTCTGCAGTAGATGACGCAGTCGCTTCTGGCGTCGTGATCGGACATGCTGTGCGGTTGTGAGGTGAGACCTTTGATGTCTGCATAAACTGTGTATCAACGGAGTGCCGCGCAACGTTTGACGTACCGACAGCATCGTTACATTGAGCCGCGCGCGTCAACAGACGGCGTGTGACGAAACCGAAGATCGACTGGGCGATAATGTCGCCCGCATAACTCACGTGTCACACAATATTGCACGCCAGTACTGCAGAACTCGATCATAGATACGACGGCGATCAAATGCCTCCGCGACCGGCGAGCGCCTGCTCGACGTCGGCGGCAATACCACCGGTGTGACCTGCTGCTCCCGCTTGCATCTCCTCGTTCAGGTGGCTCGTGTGAAAGCCCAGGATCACGAACACCCACCCGTGGATCAGCAGGATGTAGCACATCAGCGCAAGCCGCGCGACTGGCATCTGCAGGAACACACGCCCGAGGAACAACAGCCAGCGATCGAGCACGTCCAACGCGGAGACGACGCGGTGGCTGCGCTCCACGACGGGCGCGACGCGCGACAGCATCGATGCCATGCGGTTCGACGACCGCGCACGTAGGTGTCCACCGCCGCGCTTCCCGACTGGAGTTCCCATGTCGGAGTCGTCGAACGCACCTCCGTTTCGCTCGATGCGCGCCAGCTTCTCCTCTGAGCTCTGAGCGCGAAACTGCGCGTCTTGCAGCCGGACCTCCAGTGTCGTAACTTTGCTGCGCAGTGCATCAATACTCTCTTGTTTCTCGATAAGACGATTCGTCAGGCGCTGGATCCGCGCCTCACTCTCTGCGATCCCTGAAGCGCTGTGGTGCGAGGAGGCTTGCGATAACTGCTCCTTGAGCTGCTCGTTCTCTTGTCTGGCAGCAAGAACCTCGCGGGCCGACGCTTCTTGTGACGCGTCCAGCGTCTGCTTCAAGCGCCGCACCTCGTCCGTCAATGTCAAAATCTCCTGTTTCTGGATTTCGTTCTTGCGCGTTTCATCGTGCAAAGACTTCTTGGTCAGCACGAGTGTTTGCTGCACTCTGCGATAGTCGTCACTCATGGACGAGAATCCACTTGAGCTAGTGTAGTGGAGACCGTTCATGGCGAGTCCGCTTGCTGGTGTACCAGGGGGCGCGGCTGCCGCGGCAGTCTCCTTCGCCTTTTCTAGCGCACGCTCCAAGTTCGCAACGGAGTTCACAAGTCCGGCGTTTGTGTTTTCAAGCTGGGCCTGGCGCGTGTACATGGCGAGCTTGGCGTCCGCGTTTTCGCGCTTCAATGCGTTCATAGCGTCCAGGGTTTCTTGCAACTCGGCACGAAGCGCGTGAATGAGCTGCTCAGACTCGTTGCTCGCCGAAGCCGCAGTCGTCCACAAGGAGTCCTTGGACTCGACAGTCTTGGCCAGCTCCGCTTTCAACGAAGTGATTTGTTCGCTTTGCAGTGTGGTCGACGCCGATAACGTCGCGAGCTCATCTTTCATTGCGCGGATCTGCGTGTCCTTCAGCTCGAGCGCCTGCATGAAGTTCTGCTCGTCCGTGTCCTTCTCCTGCCGCAGTAGCGCCATCTACAATATACGGAAACATATCGATGGCGAGCGAGTTAGCATCCAGTTGGTCTATGGGATACGTACAACGCAAGATCGGTGCGAACACAGTAGCCACCATCATACCTCGTGCTGCATCTGCGCGAGCCTCTCCTTGCACTCACGCTCAAGCGCGTCAATCTCTTCTTCGTAGATCTGCAGGCTCTTCTGGGTACTCGCGAGCTGCTTGTCCTTCGTGCGCAGCTCGACCTTGACGCGCGACAGCTCCTTTCGGAGACGGCCATAGTCCTCGTCCGTGTCCGCGTGCTTCGGCGTCGTGCTCGAGGCATCACTGCGCGATGAGGAAACGCTTTCCAGCTGCGTGGAGATGGCGCTCACAAACCCAGAGAGCTTGTTCCCTGATCCAGAGTGCGGCGGCGTTGGCGTCGCCCGCAACGGGTCGCCATTCACGCGCTCCTACACGGTAATATGGACACGTTAGAATCAACGCGACGCTGGTACGTTGGTGTCGAATCCCCCGACTAATGCGGATGTTCTCACCGAAAGCTTCTTGGATGTGGCCGTCTTCACCGGGGAGTCGCCGCTCCGGGACAGCGTCGAGTCGCTCGCGGCGTCATCCGCGTCCTCGCTCTCGGCCTCCTTGTCGCTGCGAACCTGATCCTCATCGCGCTCGCTACCGTCGTAGTCGCTCCCTTCCCCGCGGATCTTGTGCGTGATCGTCGACAGCAGCCCCGCGTCGTCCGCGTCCGCGTCACCTGCCAAGTTCAACCGCATCGGGGAATCAAACGGTCAGATCTCAGTCATTTCGGGCGCTCCGAGCGCCGCAAAACCGGCAGCAGCAGCGCAAAAAGCAGCCGCAGCACCTGCGAGCGTCATGGCTGCATGCTGGTCCACCGACTCGAGCAGCGTGCCCGCCAACTGGAGCGAGCTGCTGACCCAGTTCATGCCGCTTCTTCCCTTGCTTGCTGCCGCCTTTCTCGCTTCTCGAGCTTTCCTTCCCAGCTTCCGCGGCACCTGAGGTCACTGTTACGAAATATTCGTATAGTGACGCATACTTTACTCAAATAAAGTGAGTAGTTTCTCGGTTTGCGGTACTTGCTGGACAGCTGTACCGTCCTAAGCAATAGTCTGTACCACACTTGGGAATAAGAGCGCCTCCCCGCCCAAAGCCAACGCAATTGGCGCGCGAGCGGCGGGGAATAAAAACGGGGAAAACGGGCGGGAGCGACGAAATGCGAGGTGCGTGGCGACCGGTCGCGGGGCCTGTAGGGCCGCCCAGCGCATAGGACCGCTTCCTTTCGATCTTGACTTGTTCTGTTGCTGACCGTGTGCTTTCCTGGTGCCTGGGACGCCGTCAATCGCCTGATACGGCAGCCATCTCGTCCGCGGACGTGATCGTACTGGACGATAGCAGCGAAGACGACGGTCGGGAGACCGCGGCGCCGCCAGCCCGACGGGCGCTCATTGGCGCCATGGACTCGTCCATGCGCGACGGCTCGACCGGCGATGAGGACGAGGACGACGGGTTCGAGATCCTGACGCCGCTGCCCGCGCCCGGCCGGTCCCTGGAAGACTCGCTGTCGTTCAGCGAGCTCCAGGCCCAGCAGATCGCGTTCGCCCAGCTGCACAGACAGGCCAACCGGAGGAAGGCGCGAGCGCACGAGTCGCCCTCGCGAGCGCAAGGGCCGGCCACCAAGGGCAAGGCCGCGGCCAAAAGCCGTCCTTCTCCGCGCGGCCGGTCGCCTAGGACGGCATCGTCGCCGTCGCCTTCATCTTCGTCCTCGTTTGCCTCGTCGCCCCGCTCGGACTCGAGAGTGCTCAGGAAGACGGCGCTTGCGTCGCCCTTTGAAGACGCACCTCGCCGCAACGTGTCCGCTTCCAACGGCAACGCGTCCAAGACGAAGACCACGCGTGAGCGCCGCGCGCCACCGTCTTTCAGCGACTTCCAGGCCCAAGAGCAGGTGTACTCGCGGCTCAAAGCCGAGTGGAAGAAATCGGCTGCCAACGCCGACGACTCTCCGATCCCCGCGGGATATCCGGAACAGAGCAGCGACACGGACGTTCTCGACGACGACGATGACTTCGTGTCGGGGCCAGAGAAGACCACTGATGATACTAGTGACGACGACGACTTTTTCGCCCCTGAACCGAAGAAGTCGAAGGCCAAGACCTCGACAGACGCGGCCAAGCAGACTGCTCCCTCGCGCGACCAGCGCTACACCAAGAAGGCGGCCAAGCCAAAGACCAAGAAGCGGTACGCGAAGAGCGGGCACAAGTCCCTCGTCAAGGCGAATGGAGGTGGCAACGGCGTGCCCACAGCTGCGGCGGAGCTCGTCACCGATACGCTAGCTCATCCGCGCGACGCGACTAGTACGGTCATCCACTGTTCGTCTTGGCGAGGGGTCTACTTCGGCGAAGCTCCTGTGTCGGTTCTGCCGATGGACGAGAGCGTCGACGCCGAGTTCCATTCCGAGTTCGAGCGCCCTCTTGCGACTTATGGTGAGTGGGTTTCTGGAGCAGAAGGTTTATGTATCGAGTCTGTTAACCGTAGTGATCCACCTCGTTCATCGGCATTCAGACGCGACGGGTGCGCTCGGAGAGAAGGCGAAGCTGCTTTTGTCGTTCGGCCAGGCGAAGCAACTGGTAGCGACTACTGATGACGGAGTACCAGAGCAGATCAAGAGTCAAGAAGAGATGGACCAGCAAATTCGTGATTCGGTCGAGGAGGAACTTCCTCGTCTCAAGTCGCTGTACGTGGAGAAGGCGCGCGCAATCATGGCGGAGGCGCGCAAGAAGACGGTCAAGTACCTGGAAGCCCTTAACAAGCACAAGGAGCGGAGCTTCTCACGTAAGTTTGCTTTCGTCAGAAGGGTTGAGGTCCGTTGGCAAAAGCTTCTCACGCCTCTAGTGTCGTGCCTACGTTATCAGTCCCGACCAAGCAGCTCGAAGTTGGCCCACCCGAGCGGAACCTGATCGCGGAAATGAAGCAGCCAGTGCGACTGCGTCCAAGCCAGACGCTCCGGATGAAATTTGTCATGGGAGATGGCGAGTCCGAGGTGCATGAAACTTTGGTGCGACCGCAGGACGTTTACAGGCTCCCCAAGCTCCGTCCACTGAGCAAGGCGACGACGTACGTGGGCGTGAAAGCCAACGTGCGCGTGGAGGACGACCCGATCATGCACTACGTGCCGTATTTCGGCGACCAGGATGACGGCGCGGTCATTGACGTGAACAACTACGATGGCATCAAGATGAGAGACGGAAAGCAGCGCAGCGGGCTGGACGGCGAGGTAGACGAGTACTTGTTGCGGGTCATTGTTCGTCGCTTTGGTGACTCGGACAAGGTGTTTTCAGCGTTGAAGACCGTTGGCGGGTTTACACAGGGCTACTCCGACTATGGCGAGCTCAAGAAGACGCTTGAGGCGCGCCGCTTAGCCACTCGTCGGATCGGTGAAGCCAAACAGATCCTTGGTGGCGGCGTCTCGAAGTTACCCGCGCTGACGCCGCTTCTCCAGGACGCAAGCGCGACCCCCTCGACGCTACCAGATCGGTTTGCGGCGCCTACGACGTACTTCGAGTCGAACACGGTGCGCAATTTCACAGATCGTGAGCACGGCCTCGGTCTTCGTTCGACCGGCGACTATCGAGAACTGTGCGTGACGTACCGCGACTTGTTTTGCCGCATGTGCTACTGTTACGACTGCCCGGAGCATGGCATTGAGCACCCTGCACCGATCCGTCGCGTCGATCCAGTGAACCCGGAAGTCCGTCTCGCCCCCGTCGTGCTGGCCCGTGCTGGGCAAGATAACTCCAGCGAGGACAATCATTCGGATAAGATGCCGTGCATCGACATCTCGGACTCGCCTGAGAAGACAGAGCAAGGAACAGAGGACGCCCACAAGGATGGCAACTCGGTCAAGGAAGACCAGCCGATGGCAGTTGAGGAAATTGAGGAGATTACCGAAGCCTTCAGCGTAGAGGACCGACGGCGATCTTCCCGATCGCACACTCGAATCAGCTCGCTTGCGAGTGCGAGCTTGAAGCTGCAGAGCGCGCGCGTTGAGATGACGAAGCCAGTTCGTGCGACGAAGCCGAAGCCGGTGAAGAAGATGGCGGACAAGTCGGAGTACTTGGACGACTCGCATTGCAAGATGGTCTCGTTGATGGTGAAGGAGTCGATGGCATCGGATGCAAACTGCTCGGAGGCTTGCTGGAAGCGTTCCAGGGCGTCGGAGAGCTCCAACGATGGATCGACAGACACTTCAAGCGCGTCAACCGAGTCCGCAAGTGCCGCTTTCACGCCCACGGAACTGCTGCTCATGGACAAGCTCCGGTATATTATTGGCGAGAACGCGTGCATGATCGCCTCCATCATCAAGTCGACGCCATGCAGAGATATTTATGCGTTCCTGGCGAGCGAGAAGCAGAAAAAGCCGGCGCGTACCGAGTCGATGGACGCGACGATCATGTCACCCGTTGCGCAGTCCAAGAGTGGCCGGAAGCGCGGCCGGAGCGCGGACACTCACGGTTCGAACAACCGCGAACTATTGAAGCGGACGCGATATCAGCGCATGAAAGACATCGGTGCCAACCACGAGTACGAACCGTGCAACCACGAGGGCACGTGCGACTCGAAGGTCTGCTCGTGCATGACGCGCGACCACACGTGCGACAAGGCGTGCTCGTGCTCGCGTGACTGCTCCAACCGGTTCCAAGGCTGTCGCTGCAGCTACGGCAACTGCCGCACCAAGGCGTGCCCGTGCTTTGTGGCCATGCGCGAGTGCAACCCGGACCTGTGCGTGATGTGCGGCGCCAGCGAAGCGCCCGTGCTCGTGTTCAACGACGCGCTCAAGAACAAGACGGCGCTGGAGCTGGGCATTTGCTGCAACGTCAACATCCTGCGCGGACTACACAAGAAGATCGGCGTGGCGTTCTCGACCACACACGGCTGGGGAGCGTTCGCGCGCGAGCCGATCAAGCGCGGCGAGTTCATCTACGAGTACCACGGCGCGCTGCTGTCGCAGGACGAGGCCGAGCGGCGCGGCAGCATCTACGACAAGATGACCATCAGCTTCCTGTTCGACGCGAACGAGGACTCGGTCGTGGACGCGATCCGCAAGGGCAACAAGAGCAAGTTCGCCAACCACGCGTCCGTGGGGCAAAAGTGCCAGGCGCGGGTCATGCGCGTCGCAGGTGAGCACCGCATCTCGATCTGGGCCAAGCAGGACATCGAGAAGGGCGAGGAGCTGTTCTTCGACTACGGGTACCACGGCGAGTCGGCCCCGGACTGGAGCCAGCTGCGGATCAAAGGAGCGTCAGCGCGGCACGCCAAGGACGACAACAGTGATGATGAGTGAGAGCCAGCTCTTGGGGTTAGTAGCGTTGGGTGGACGTGCCCTCTGCTTTCGAGTGTATAGGACCTGTGATTGTACCAACGCGGGGGGTGTTGACACTATAACGTGACTGCGGGTTGGACAAAGGTGTAGCCATTGGTCATGGTGGACTAATTGGGCTCAGATCACAGGTGGAGCTCTTGTGGCGAGGACTGCTCTGTGGTACTGGTACTACACATAAACTCCGACGCGGCATGGAGCTGGGGTCCTAAATGAACCCTCCGCCACACTTGTGGCGATTTCAAACTGGCGTGTACTATATTCAAGTGGTCGTACTGAAGTACTGTACAGTGCGTTGAGGCGTTCGTGAAGCATCACATGTGATACATCACACGTTGCATCCGATTGGTCCACAGTTGCATGCATTGAACAGTACAATACAGTACTGTACAGTACTGTCTGTACACCGCACCAATGTCCATCAGTGTGAGTCATTGTGTGACGATGTCACAACCAGAAAAAGTGCGACTGTACACTGAAAGGTCCCACGGTATACTGGAAGGATGAAACTTTTATTGTACGGTAGCACTCATCTCCTGGGTTGACTGCCTTGATACGATGATGATATAATACAGTGACAACAGGAGTCCTGCTCCGAAGGGAAGAATCCTGGAACTGACGAAGTTGATATACTGTGCTGTCTCTATAAGAGGCCGGGGCACACGGAGGTTTCGTGACCCGCTCAGACAACACAACAATGGACAATGTCGACTTCTATCCGTCGCGCTCGGGCGGTGGTGCACCGAAAGGCGCCGCGCGGGAGCCGCTGAACTGCTCTGATGTAAGAGATTTTGCACACTCTCGCGCACCGATAGAGCGAGTCAGCACAAAGCACAGAGTATAGTGTGTACAATAGTCGTGCATTGTTGCTTAATGTACAATTCTACAGCCTCGACACGAATGAACGAGCGCGCCGAATGATCCCAGCAGCTCGTGCCATGTTACAGATGGGCGCGCGAATTAATTCTTGAGGTCTGGCTTCCACGGGTCGAGAGCCCGTTCATCGTTGGTCAGGCATGTTGGCGAACAAAAGTGGGACGGAGGACACCAGGCATACGCGAGTCACCAATGGATGGGCACGACCTGCGTCGTCTGTTATTCAAGTTGTTCTTTACGGCAGGTCGAAGCGGCATGAAAGAACGTGTTCTGGACACAACACCGATGTCGTCTTTGCATTCACCGAATAAAGACCGTTGGGGTGAGTTGAGTCACAGTGGCAGAGTAGCTGTTCCGCAGGAGAGAAGCCACCCTCGAGTCTCGACAAATGGGCACACGCGTCTCCTGCTCCCTCCCCTATCGCCTAAAATTGAGGTTTTCGACCTGACCTCATTCTCTAATCTAACCCCCGGCCATCAACAATGGACAGCCCTAACGACCAGCCGTACCGTACCAGTTGGACCCCGAAGACGCCGCCGCCCCGACGCGTTGGCGCATACCGTCGACGCACAAGTCGAGCGAGCGACCGAGTGGCGCGGCCAGCACCGGCAACGCCGCGCAATCCAAGCCGGATCCAGATTTGAGGAAGCGACTCAGCACCGAAGATATCGTGGTGACGGAGGGCGCGGACCACGCCCTTTCAATTCTACTTCGAGTCTCGGTCCGCTGGTTCATCCTTCTAGCGGTGGCAGTCGCCGTGGCGTGTGTCATCGGCGCTCTGATGGTGTTATGCTACGACGACGGCATCTCCGTCCAGAAGCTCAAGCCAGAACAGAGGTCGGACGCTGAGAAGACGAAGCTGTTGAAGTACCTCAACAGTATCTCCGGTAGCATGGCCTCGGTGGTGATGGTGCCGGTGCAGATCGTCGTAGCCATGTACGTGGCCGTCGCCACTCTCTGCTTCACGGCCAAGTGAGCGCATTCTCCGATTGGGCGTCGAGTCACTCGAGAGTACCATTTGCTCTTGCCGCTCGTGACAGCGGGGGTGTCGCAGGGGGTGATCTACCTGCTGGGCAACGGTCTCAGTGAGCTCAGCATCCAGCTCGTTACCAAGACTGGCATCGCGCAGATGGTCATAGAGGACCTCGTCGCAAGCTCCAACACGACGTACGACCAGCCAGTCGCCGAAAATGGCTCGCTGGTCACTACGTGGGACGCGTCATTCGCTGAAGCCAGTGACAACAACTCGGTGCTGAACACGATCCTACGCACCAAGTTGACCCCGTTTGAACACGTGGAACCGACGTGCACCAACAAAGTGACCACGGTCAACTACCCACTCGACCCGCCGCTGCTGTCGTTCGGGTTCGAGTCGCAGTCGTGGCAACTCGAGACTCTCCTGTACGCCCTCCCTCCGAGCAAGTCACTCGAGTTCAACCTGGACGACGTAAGCTTACCGAGCGACGAAGCTTTGCTGATGGACGTCAGCAATGCGACTTACTTGGCGGTTGCCGCGCAGATGGTGTTGCAAGAACTGCTTGGCTCACTCTGACCTAGTCCCTTCAGCAGCAGCAGCAGCAGTTCAAGCAACAGCAGCTCCAGCATCAGCTCCAGTACTTCCACCGATACAACCGACACGAGCTATACCGGTTCGGCTGAAACAAGTTCGGCACCGGTTGTGTTGAGCATTTCAAGCGATGACTTCATCAACACCTCGACGGCGGCTCTGTCGAGCTTGTTTGCGTCCGCGGACACCGTTTCGACCAAGCTGTCCTACAAGCACATTGCCATCGCCGACTCGGTCGTGTTCGACGCGCTGACCTTGGATACCACAACGGCTGCGCTTGGTTGGAACGGCGAGACTGTCTCCGGCATGAACGCATCGTTCACGCGAAGCTGCAATACCGAAGGCTGCATGAGCATGATGGACTACGGTGGAGTGGATGACGGGATTGCAGGCGTTCAGATCCAACCGCTAGTCTATGCTGGGGCCGTGTGCATCAACAAGGACGGTACGACGGACCTTCGCGTCGACGAAGGCTTTGACGGCACCGAGAGTGAAGTGTGCAATTCCCGGTCGATCACGTCCATGTTCCTCGTCGGACTCGGCAAACGCATGATTGGCGACAAGTGGGACGCCGCAGACGATAGTACCGACGGTGAGGTGGCCGAGCTGACTGGCCTCAAGATGGTGTACTCAGTGACGCTGGGCCTGCTCTCCTGGTCGATGGAGGCGGACTTGGCAAAGAAGTTCACTGTCCAGTGCAAGGATGGGGTGAGCTGCCGCGGCGTGCACGCGAGCCTCGACCCGTCTGTAAAGAACTCCACCGTTCTGATCGCTGAAAAGGACGCGCTGCCGCTCGATCAGCTGGACAGCTTCACGTTGACGAAGTACTACTCGAATTGGGACTCGTACATGGGGTGGAAACGGCTCGTGAGTGCGTCTCCGCATCTGAGCTTCGTCACCAGTGCTGGGGCGTCGGCAGAGCTTCTATTCCCCCGGCGGTTCACTACGATCACGGAAGCCGGCGGAACGCTGAGGAGCGAGTTGGAAGACTGCAGCAAGTTCCTCGACTTGTACATCAAAATCGTCGAGAAGAATCACTATACGCCGAGGACAGCCTGCAGACGACGTACACGGCCGGGTTCTTCTTCCTCTTCCAGAACGCCGTGCCGCACTCGTGGAAGGAGGACGAGATCGCCGCCTCGCTTGCGCTCGAGGGCGACGTCGACGACATTTACGTCCGAGCGCTGATCCCGCAGGCGAACGTGTTCGTCTCAGCGGGCGGCTGCCTGTTGCTGCTGCTGATGGCGGGCGGGGTCATTCTCGTTGGGAGGCGAAGCACGAGAGCCATCGAGCAGAGTGCCGACGCCGCCATGATCGCCGAAGTCGTGCTCAACAGAGAGAAGTACCCGCCGACTTTCCTGGAGATGACGGTGGGTGATGTGCCCGCGTCGTCGTCGAACGTGCGCATTAAAGGCGCCACGTTTGCCAAGAAGTCCGGACATCAGCACGGCGAACTGTACGAATTCGTGATGAAGTCGTTCGATTGACTCGAGCCCGTGTCTCTCAGAGACCCTGAGGCATGCCACGTGCAGGGCGTGCGGCGTGCGTGCATGCATTTTATTTTCTTTATACTTCGAATGACTCTTTAGCAGGACCGCCCAAGGTGCTTGCCCTCATCAATGAGCATCCTGGTGACCGCCATTGTGACTTCCCAATACATATCAATAATAAAAAAACTTCAGTGTGCTTGTTCGGCGTTTGAGAGATGAGTATTTTACGTAGACTGCACGCGAAGACTTCTTGGTCACGAGCGGCTGGGAGGTTTGATGTGGGCTGGACAGGAAGAGCAGATTGGCTTCGCTGTATTCAATCCACGAGAGTCCTGTGTCCACCCTGGACCGGTCTCGCGCTGCACGTCGCTGTATTAACCAGAGCGCAGCTGTTGTCGTGGATCAACTGGGACCGCGTCACTTCAGGCGGATACTACAGCAGTTTGCCGGCATGGGCGCTGGATTTTAAATCGCAGCTTCAAATGTGCACATCAGAGTGCAGCGCGATCGATTACAATTGGTGCCCTCTCTAGTTGTCAGTGACGCACGCTACTAAAGTACACCCAACAGCCCAAGCATCGACGTCACGCCTTGCTTGTGAATGAGGAGATCGCGCTTTCCGTTTCTGGACCGGATTGTTTGCTTCAACTCGGGTGCCATGAGGTACTTACCCAATTTCATCCGCCGGGCTTCCGAAACAGGATCGCGCGCATGGGGTTCACAACTGTACACACGCACATCCTGCGTCGTACAGTATCATTCGCGGTATCCGGGCAAACTAGTTGGCCCCGTGCGCGCAGTGCCAGTAGTGCAGCCAACGGTCCGACCCCAAGGCGTCCAGCTCAAGCATTATGCCTACAAAAGCCATTTGGCGAATTCAGGTGGCTGGTCAACTTAACCTAAATTCCAGCTCTGGGCCGGGGAATCAAGCACGCTGTGTCAAATCGCGGGTGCGCAGGTATCGTCGAGGCTTTGGATCCTGACGTCTCAATAGAGTAGTCTGCGCCAATGCAAAGGGCGATTGAGATCTCATTGTGCAAGCCGGTCGCATTCTCTAATTCGCAGCAAGAGACACACCCAGCAATGGCCACCAAGAACGACCGATTGTGCGAGGTAGATCTCGACGTCGACATCTCCTTGGCGACGACGGCGTATCGGCGCCTGCCGACGCGTCAAGTGAAGGGGCTTTTGCGTGGAGCGAGCAGCGCCAGCAACGGAGGCATCACCATGCTGGAGCAAAAGTCGTCCAAGTACCTGAGCGACGACGAGATCGTGGTGCAAGACGTAGCGGCAGCCATCACGTCGACGCAGTTTCGAATGTCCGTGCGCTGGGCATTGCTGTTGACCGCAGCGGTAGCAGTGATTGGGTTCGTCGCGACCACACTCGCTCTCTGCTCCGGCGACGGCCTCCACCTCACTTCGTTTGGATCTAACGACAAGACGGAATCCCAGAGGAAGGAGTTGCTGGACAACTACAATTCCATCTCCGGAAGTCTGGTCGCCTTGGTGCAGCTTCCGATCCAGTCCGCCATGTCTATATGTGCGGCCGTGGCGAGTCTCTGCTTTGCCACCGAGTAGATGGTAGCGCGTGGAGTAAATGATTTGCTCTCGCGGTCGGCGACGACGATGACGGCGGGTACGGTCATGTATTTACTGAGTAGCGGTCTGAGTGCTCTCAGCATTCAGCTCGTGCCGGGACGTGTCACCTCGAAGATGACCGCTGTTGACCTCGCAGCAAGCTCCAACGTCCCAGCCGACCAGCCAATCGCGGCCAACGGGTCACTGATCACGCAGTGGGACAAGGCTTACGCTGAGAGCACCGACAGCAACTCGGTACTCAACACCATTCTGCGCACCAAGTTGGTCCCGTTCGAAGATGTGCTGCCAACGTGCGAGAACAATTACACCCTGAGCAACTGGCCGCTGGACCCGCCGCTGCTGTCGTTTGGCTTTACATCGCGCTCGTGGCAGTTGGACGCCTTGGAGCGCACCATAATTCCGGATGGATCACTCGAGTTTCCTCTGGACGCCGACAATTTGCCGAGCGATGATGGCCTCCCGATGGACATCGCCAACGCAACATACTTGGTGGTGGCGACAACGCAGGTGGTCCCAGAAGTGCTCAGCGCACTATGGGAAAACTTTTACGACCCGTTCGCTGAGTCTAGCGATTCGAGCTACAGCCTTGACGCATCAGCTTCGACCGGCTCTGCAGCCAACTTTCTAGGCATCTCACCCGACGCTTTCATCAGTTCCTCGACAGCGATTCTGTCGCGCATGTTTCAGAGCTCGCCCAACGTTTCGGCCAATGACGTTCACTTGTCATACAACCACATCAGCATCGCGCACACCGTGACGTTTAACTCGCTGACGATGGACATCTCGACACACCCGTTGGATGCCGGCGACGCTGAATTTATATCCCTCGTGGAAGAATGCAGCTCGGACGCCTGCCTACCGTGGTCACTCGGTGATCAGTTGATGCCTAGCGTTGGGATTCAACCGCTGGTCTACGCTGGAGGGGTATGCCTCAACAGTGACGGGACTGCGGACCTCCTCGTGGACTTATATTCGGAGGGTATAGAGAGCACGGTGTGCCCTCAGCGCTCAAACACGTCGATGCTGCTCGTCGGGCTCGCAAAACGTGTTGTCGGTGACACTTGGGACGCGTCAGATGATGTCGACAGGGGCACGTTGGTGGAACTAACGGGCGTCAAGGTCGTCTACACGGTGACGGTGGGTGTGCTCTCCTGGTCAATCGTTGACGACGTAGCAGCGGATCTTTCTGCTACGTGCGTCCCTGAGCTGGGTTGCCGTGGTGTATACGCGATGCTCGACCCGTCTCAACCAGACTCGAGTGACGTTCTGACCGTGGGGGAGGCGGCCCTCCCCCTGGGGCTCCTGGACAACTTCTCGCTCGCGCGTTTGTACTCCGGCATGTACATGGGGTGGAAGCGGCTCGTGACTCTTTCCCCGCACCTGAGCTTTATACTCACGATAGGAGCTGTGGAGCCTTTACTTCCTCGTCGGTTCACAAATATCACGGACGCCGGCGAATCGCTGAGGAACCAGTTGAGGAACTGCGGGCAGTTCATCGACTTGTACATCAAGACCGTCGAGAAGAACCACCTGTACGCCGAGGAGAGTCTACAGATGACGTACACGGCCGGGTTCTTCTTCCTCTCCCAAAACGCGGAGAAGCATCGACGGGTGAGCGATCACACCGCCTCACTGGAGCTTGCGGGCAACACACAGGAGATCCGCGTCCAGGCGTTGATCCCGACTCTCAACGTGGTCGTCTCGTCGGTCGGGTGCGTCGGCTTGTTGGTCATGGCGATCGGGATCGTGGTCGCTCGCAAGCGGACATCAGAGAGCCAGGAGCTTGCAGATGCGGACCCTGAGTTCATTGCCGAGGTGTTGCTCAACAGCGTGAAGTACCCGCCGACGTTCTTGAGAGCGACGGTCGGCGACCTGGTCGCGTCGTCGTCGAACGTGTGCATCACAAGCGCTACGTTCACCGAGCGGAACAAACAGACAGCCGCCGACGCGTTCGAGTTCACCTTGGACTCGTTTCGGCGTGGCGAGGCGGCTTAGTGGCGTTCGATCAAGGAAGAGAGAGAGATGCATATCCTCAAGTTGAAGAGCTCCCATTTTGTTTGAAGTTGACTGCCATCATAACAGAAACACTCAGAATTTGTGCGCTTCATTACATCCTGCATGAATCCGATCGTATTCGTTATGTTTCATCATTAGCCAACCAATTCGCGCGCGTGTCAACCAAACCCTCCATGATATAATACCTTGTCGGACCCGCTGGGCACATCCATCACATTGTATTCATTCTCACAGTGTTGACTTCATCTGCCAACGTCTTTGTATCAACCATAATTCCCATCAGACTAACCGGGGGAACGAGAGGAAGTCCGTCGGCCGTAATCGCGGATCATCATGGCGGCGGCGCCGTCCCTGACGTCCGTGGACGAGCTCACGGGCGCGACGCGCAAGACCAAGAAGCTGGCGGCGGGCGGGCTCTCGGGCATGATTTCGGCGCTGGCCTTCCAGCCGCTGGACGTGCTGCGGACGCAGCAGCAGGGCGCGTTCGTCGCGACGAACAGCAGCGGGAGTGGCAGCGCGCTGCGGTCGTCGCAGGCGGCCATGCTCGCGTCCGGGGCGGCCACTGGCGCTCCGCCGGCGCTCGCGACGCGCGTGCGGTCCATGTGGCGAGGCACGTCGGCGACGCTCATCCGCGTGACGGGCGGCGCGGCGCTGTACTTTGGCTCGCTCGATTACCTGCTCGCGCTGTTCCCGCACACGGCTGTTAACACGTTCCTCGCCGGCGCGTTCGCGCGCACGTTCGCGGGCAGCGTCATGTCCCCGCTCACGGTGGTCAAGGCGCGGATGGAGTGGCAGGCGCCGGGCTCGCACGCGCGCATCCTCGACGTGTTCCGCCACGTCGTGTGCGACGAAGGCCCGCGCGGGCTCTACCGCGGCATGATCCCGACGCTCGTGCGCGACGTGCCCTTCTCGGGGCTATACGTGCTCATCTACACGCGGCTGAAGCGGCGGCTCGAGGACCAGTTCGCCGGATCGGGCGTGCCCAACTACGGGCTTCACTTCACCAGCGGCGTCGTCGCGGGCGTCATGGCGACGACCGTCGTGCACCCGGCCGACGTGGTCAAGACGCGCATGCAGCTGTCCATCCTGCGCACCGGCGCTCGCGGAGAGCTTACCAACGTACGCAACTCGCTGACGCTGCGCGAGACCGTGCGCCGGATCCTGCAGGACGAGGGATGGCGAGGGTTCGCGCGGGGCATCCTGCCGCGCGTCGTCAAGCGCACGCTGTCCACCGCCGTGACCTGGACCATCTACGAGCAGCTCTCGCTGCGGTAGTCGGTCCAAATATGCAGGGCAAGGGGGGAGGCACTGTCAGGTAGAAGATAGAAAGCGGACAGCGCCTGCCGACTGTTTTTGGTTGTTGACTTGTATTCTCAAAAGGAAGGAGCGATCACTCGCATTGCTTTCTGTTACCAGATACTCCGAGTACGAGGTTGGCGCATTGGGGACATCAGTTTGGCCACCTCGAGCTCACGATAGCGGCGTCCCAGACAAGTGCACTGCGAACTCGTAAAAGCGTGATCTGTTCACTTGTAAACACTTCGACTACAGTCGTTGAAAATTAAACCTGCAAGCAAACTTACGCTCGGCAACCGGTCCAGCCAAAGTTTCGGGGCAACGCTCTGGTGGTTCTTGTGTGCCAACTCGGTCCTTACCTTGTGATAATGGGCGTGAACATGGAGAACGGCTCACGGTCGTGGTCTCGAGAAGATGAAGACGCGCCGTTGAGCGGGCGGGTCGATGCCGACTGGCTTCCGTTCAAACCGCGAGAAGAGTCACTGCTGGTGCTAGCATTGCCAGATCCATGTGGCCACTGGTCTTCGTCATCGTCCCGTGCGGTCGCAATCTTGATGGTCGATCCCGCGTGCGCTCCATTGAGGCCATTGACGTTCGCGGCCGAGAAGGAAAAGTCAACGTGGCTGTGCCCTTCAGTGTGGCCCGAGTGCTCGATCCCACGGTCTGTGTCGTTGTTGCTGGCAGGGGTCATGTGGAACTCAATCGGCTCCAAGTGCAGCGGCGCGCCGTCCATGCCTGCCTCCTCATCAACTGACGCCGCCGAGTCCGCAGGCTGGTGCTGCTTCTGGCGGGACCTACGCTGCTGGGCAAGCGTCATCTCAGCCTCCAAGTCAATGGAAGCTACGCGCTCGTCCATGGCTTCGTCGTGGAACTCTTTGAGCGCGCTCGCGTCCGCGTCGAACCGCAATGGGATCGACCCGAGCGAGCCGTCAAATCGGTTCTTACGCACGTCAAGTTTGTTCTGACCGCGCGTGCGCTGCAGGATGAGCACGTTGTCAGCCTCCTGGGTCGCCTTTGCCGTGCCAAAGACCGACGAGAGCGTCAGGTCACTGTCCTCCTGTTCCTTGCGAGGATGGATGACGAGCGTCAAGTGCACGTTCTTCTGCGTCGCAAATCGTCGGAACTTGTCGAGAGCGGCGTCTTGGCGCTCAAACTTGTCGAAGCCGCGACCCTGGCCCGACATCATGAACTGCAGGTTGTCCAGCAGGATGTGCTGCACGTCGTACGCGTACACGGCGTACTCCATGGCGTCCAGCACTTCGTCCACGTCCGTGCTGCCGAAGAAGCGCATAAAATACATGGGCAGCGTCTCGAACGCATCAGCCGCCGCTTCGAAGCCCTTGACATCGCCCGCCAGGCTACGGCCAGCCAGCTGAGTGAGCATCTTGTGAATTAGCCGCGTGTTCTTGATCTCGAACGAGCCCCACAGCGTGTTCACGCCCTGACCGCACAGGTCCAACGAAAGCTGACTGAGCAGCGTTGTCTTGCCGCAGCCGGTCGGGCCGGTGAGCACCGTAACTTCGCCCATCCGGTGGCCCTTGAGCAACCTGTTCAGCGACGGCAGCGATCGAGACTGCACTCCACAAGCACGAACGGGATTGACAATTTCGTCAAAGACCTCGCGCCGCAGCTCGTCAAAAGTCGCGATATTTGAGTGGGGAATGCGCTCGGCCGACGAGATGAAAGCGCCCAGGTCCAGACCCGCCAGGAGCGCATCGTTCGCGTCTTTGACCTTCGAAAGCGCGAGCTCGGGAGGCGGGCGCACAATGTAGCATCGCGCGACGCCCAGCTTGGAAGCGAACTTCTCGACGCTAGCCTGGCCAGCAGCATCGTTGTCCATCCAGAGATAGATTTTCTTGAAGCGTTCGAGCAGAGGCAGCACCGACGGGGGGAGCGACTGGCAGCCGTTCGGCAGAGAGACAGCCGGCAGACCCGTCGCCTGGTGCACCGCCATGGCGTCAAACTCGCCCTCTGTCAGCACCAGCTCGTCGGCTGACTGTGAGATCGTGTTCCAGCCAAAGAGCCCCCAGCTGCCGCCCTTGGGGACTAGGCGCTGCTTGGACTTGTCGTCCACCGCGCGGATCTTGAGGCGGACAACGCCAAACAGGTTCTTGTCCTCGGTAGCGGGAGCCGCAAGCTCTTCACTGCTGCTGCTAGCACTGTCGTTGATGACGCCCATGGAGTCCAGGTCTGCTTGGCGCGCCATCCACGGGAACGAGATGCACTTGGCGGCTACGAGGTCGCCGTTCGCGTCGCGGAAGGGCTGCTCGATGGCACCGACGCAGTACTTTTGCAGCACCTCCTTGGAGATACCGCGTGTCTCGGTGAGGTACGCGAGCACGGACGCGAACTCGGGCAGGTCCGTCAGGTTCTGCTGGATGGCCATCGCCTTGCGGTTGTCCAGTGCGTGGATGATCTTGACCTCGCGGTGGTCGTCCGCCAGTGTAGTGCTGGCGCTGTGGTTCGCCGAGAAGCCGCCGGCTGCGGTGGACGTGATGGCGACGTTCGGTTGGAGCTGTCAAACCGCATCCCACGTCAGTCCACGTGTACGATATATACATTGCCAACAGCAGCAAACGCGCTCACCTTGGTCTTAAAGTCGAGCCAGCTGCCGGCGGCGCCGCAGCGGTGGCACTTGTACACGCCCTTGGTGCGGTGCACGTATAGCTTGAACAGGTTGTCGGCCCTGCCGCGCGTCGGGTGGCAGAACGGGCACTCGCGCACCACGAAGTGCGAGTCCGTCTCCTTGAACACGAGCTCCTTGCGCCGCAGGAAGCCCGCCAGCTCCAGCGGCTCGTGCGCTAGGAGTGCCTGGCTGTGGCTCGACACGAACGTGTTCGGGTTGGTCGTATGCGGCGTTGAGAAGCCCCGGAAGCTGCTGCGGCTGAAGGCGTCGACCAGCGCCGCACCAGGCGCTACGGGGCGGGACACGCAGTGCCTGGATGCGAGCGCGCGCGCGGTGCGAGCGGCGCCGAACGCCCTCATCGAGATCACGAGACGGCTATCCAAGTCAAAGAAGGGGGGCGGAGAGAGTATTGTAGTGATCGATTCCATCCATCCCGTTTCCAGTGTCATCATGGTCATTTTAGCATTTCTATTGGTTGAAATGGGTGAATTTATGCGTAGTTGCAGAATTTAATTGGTCAAAATTGGCTGGTTGGGAACGGAGCTGCTGGTTCTTTTTGAAACACCTCCCATTGATTCACAAGGTCGCGGAGGAGGAGACCATGAGCGGCGTGCGGGAGGTGGCCTACTCAATCGCGGACGCGGCGCTCAAGCCCAAGAGCAAGGCGGCCAAGAAGCGCAAGAAGCGCGCGGGCGGGTCGCAGGCGGCAGCGCCCGGCGGGTGGAAGAAGGTGGACCTGGAGGAAATCCAGATCGAGGGCTTCGAGGACGGCTGCGCTCTTGAACTCGAGGAGCTCACGGACTATCAGCTGGAGAAGACCGAGGGCGGCGGGCAGATCCTGGTCTCCAAGTACGTGCTGTCGCTTTGGCACCGTCTTGTTACGGAAGGCAGTAGAACTAATGAACAAGTTGTTGCATTGTGTAGCGGTAACGGCAAGGACGCTGCCAATGAGGAGAGCAGCAAGCCGGCCAAGAAGAAGCGCCGAAAGAGCAAGAAGAAGTCGGCCGACCAGGAGAGCGGTGGCGACGATGCGGTTGAAGCTAGTGCCGCCGCTGAAGATGACAAACTCGTTGCTGAAGCTGATGCTGATGCTGATGCCGACTCTGCGCCAAGCGTCGAAAACGCCAAGGTGAGCGCTGCGGAGTCGGAGAAGAAGGCAAAGACATCGAAGAAGAACAAGCGTGCTGGCTCCGACGAGCCGAAGGAGCCAGCGGTCAACTCCAAGGTGCGCCTGCCAAAGTGGGACAAGTTCAAGCTGCACCCGGTGCTGCTCCAGTCGCTGCACCTGAGTGGCTTCGCGTCGCCGACGCCCATCCAGCAGAAGACGATTTTCCCCGCGCTTGTTGACAACCGCGACATTGTGGGCGCTGCGCCAACTGGTTCGGGTAAGACGCTCGCCTTCGGCCTGCCGATTCTCAGCCAGCTCCTGCGCGAGCGTGACGCGCCAGGGTACACGAAGGACTGCAAGGCCCTCATCTTGACGCCGACGCGCGAACTGGCGCTGCAGATCCACCAGCACCTCGAGAAGATGGTGCGTCACCGAGAGATCGGCATCGTGACTCTCGTTGGCGGTATGGCTGTGCAGAAGCAGCAGCGTATGCTCGGATACTCGCCTGAAATCGTCATTGGCACGCCCGGTCGTCTCTGGGACCTGATCGACTCGAACCACGCCCACTTCAAGAACCTGGCCGAGTCACTGCGCTTCTTGGTCATCGATGAGGCCGACCGAATGCTGCAGACTGGCTCGTACCCGGAGGTGGAGCACATCTTTGACGTGCTGCGCAGCAACAGTAAGCGTGCGGCGCCTGAACTCGTCAACGTGTCTGACGACGAGGATGAGGATGAAGGTGGTGAAGGTGACGCAGAGGGTGATGATGACGACGATGACGAAGAAGACATCGATTCGTCGGCGTTCTCCACTGGCGCCAAGGTCATGATGCTCGACGACGTAATGAAAATGCACCAGAACAAGAAGGACGGCGAGGATGACGATGATCAAGAGGATGGAGACGATGAGGAAGATGACGCAGCTGCACAACCGGAGCCGGTGCGTCACACTCGCCAGACGTTCCTGTTCTCAGCCACGCTGACGATCCCCGAAGGTGGCCGCTTCCAGAAGGGCACGGCCAGGAAGCACCACCACGCCTTGACGGTGCTGGAGAGCGTGATGAAGCGCGTCGGTCTGCGTGGAAAGCCCGCAGTTGTGGATCTGAGCATCGACGAGAACGCAAACGACAATAAGTCGGAAGAGGAGACGCGTAAGCTTCGCAAGCAGCAGGCGAACGTGGCGCTGTCGCTGCCAGCGGGTCTGGAGCTGTGCCAGCACGAGGTGACGGACTCGACGCGCGACAGCTTCCTGTACTACTTCTTGACGCAGTACCCCGGGCGGACCATTGTGTTCTTGAACGCCATCCACCAAGTGCGTCGCCTTGCGGGCCTGCTGAATCTCCTTCAGCTGCCGGTGTTCGCGCTCCACGCAGAGATGCAGCAGCGCCAGCGTCTGAAGAAGCTCGACGGCTTCCGTGCGCACGAGAAGGGCATCCTAATTGCAACGGACGTGGCGGCGCGTGGTCTCGACATCCCGAGCGTCGATTACGTCGTGCACTACCACATCGCGCGATCGACGGAGGTGTTTGTCCATCGCAGTGGCCGTACGGCTCGTGCCAACAAGGACGGTCTGAGTATTTCGCTCGTGGCGCCGGCGGACGCTAAGTACCACTCGCAGATTTGCAAGATGCTGCAGCGACCCACGGGCCTGTCCGAGTTCCCGTTCGACCACCGGTACCTGCCGCCGATCGACGAGCGCGTGCGCCTCGCCAAGAGCATCAACGACGACGAGAACGAGAGCGGCAAGATCAAGGCGGAGGAGAACTGGTTCGCGCAGATGGCCAAGGAGGCCGACCTGGACCTGGACGACAACCTGCTCTTCGAGCTGAACGCCAAGAAGCGCAACAAGGGCGGCAACACCAAGAACAATGACGGCCGCAACGGCCCCGAGGCGGTCGCGGCCAAGCGCACGCAGCTCAGCCGCATGCTGTCGCAGCCGCTGCGGCCCGTGGGCTCGGCGCGCAAGTTCCGCCAGATCCACCAGGAGCTCGGGGCGCAGTTGACGGGCGACGGCGAGTACCGCAAGCGCGACGCGAACGACGACCTCGCGACCAAGTCCAAGAAGGCCTACAAGCGCTTCCGCCGGCGGTGAGCGGCCTGCTCGGGTCGCAACAGCGGCCTGGAGCTCGCGAACTGCTTCATTGTAATAGAGAGAGACCTGCCATTCTCGCTTGCTCGTTTCGTCATGCGCGTTGGCTGGTGTCGTTTCGCGCCTGTGGTAGCCGTGGGTATGTGATGAGGTTACTTCATGTTACACGAGATTATACAGTCCTGGCCAAAAGTAAATGAGGTCGCAATTTTGGCCCGAAAATCAGCCAACAGGAACTCTACAACGCTCAAAATCGGCCCAAATACTCCTCAAATCGTATTTGAGACGATGGCAGCATTTTTTTCCGCGCT